>ML777131.1:658625-695297 GCA_009831015.1 Picea engelmannii | reverse complement strand
CTTAAATGTTCAAGTACAAGATGATTCAAAATGAAAATGTCTCCTTGGTATATATAGGAGACTAGGAGGTATAATTACAACTAATGGCCTAAAGCTGACATAAATAAAATAACATTACTAATCTAATATGCCCCAATTAAGAGTTAATGAGCCAACATTACTAATCTAATATTCCCCAATTAAGGGTTAATGAGCCAATATTAGGGCTTAACACTCTTTGGAAAGGAGGATCACATGAGAGGTCATATGCTTGATGTAGAGTTGAATACCTTGGATCCTAATTTTTTTGATAATATACAGGATTTATTTACTAAGTTTAAATTTGTGATATTGATATTATCATCTTATGGTATTGATAAGTCTAAACAAGTGGACCAACTTCTTCTAACAATCTTGACTAAGCTAGGACCAGAATATATTGTCTATGTTTCCACTTTCCATTTTAGTAGATATCTCATGGGAAAAAATTGGAATATTCCTACCATGGATCAATTCATTGATTCTCTCACACATGAGTAGGAAAAACTCATTCATATCGGCCTAATCAAGGATCCCAAAGCACATGCACTCACCATGCATGATGGAAAAGGATCATCCAAACAAAAAGGAAAGGAGAAACAGAACAAGAAGGAGGGATATTACAAACCCTTCAATGATTCTTCAGGTTCCAAAGAATATTAAAATTCCAAGAAGAAGAAGAAGAAGAAGAAGAAGAAGAAGGGAAGGTAGTGCATTTATTGCAATAAACCTAATCATGAATAAAATGCATGCATGAAGAAGGAAATTGATCTTATGGCACAGGTACTTCAGTGGAACAACCTTGGAAACTTCATTCCAGAAGGAGTCAAGAAGAAGAAGGAAGAATATCACTTCATTCTAGAAGGATTCGAGAAGTAGAAGGAAGAATATCCTGCTCCTAAGAAAGGTAATCATCATTCTCTTGTTGAAATTAATTCCTCATATGATTAATGGCTTATATATTTTGGCGCATCACATCATATGGTAGAAAAAGAGGAAGTTTTCACTTCTTTGAGTTCATTCTCTAAACCCCCTATTCTCATGGGGGATGATACTACAGTAGAAGTAGTAGGAGAGGGAAGAGTGGAACTCCATAATGGCAGTTTTGAGAATGTTTTACATGTTTCAAATCTTTCTATGAATCTTCTCTTAGTTTATCAGATCACTCAGAAAGGTAAAAGTGTTGAATTTACATCAGGTTCAGTTTATGTACTTGATATGTGTGACAATTCCATTATTGCAATTGGTGAGGTGGATCACAAATCAAGGTTGTATAAATTCACTAATTTTGTTGTCAATGACTCCTCTTTTCTTCTTACACATAAGGAGTGTACTTTGCATGCACCTCTAGTGAAACATGCATATACTATTGTGCTTCCATCAGTTCCATACATCAGAAATGATTGCATACACTCATATTTTTTACATGGAAATAAGAAGGTAGTACAACTAGATAAGTAGCCAGCACCAAAGCTTTAGTAGATGCCCAAGAGTGAACAAACCACACTTCAGGAAGAAAGTGTCCTTGCAAGGAATCCATTGGATTTGAGGAGGACTCAATCTCATCATGAGGATCCCTCTCATGTACTTTCATCTTATGAACCTGGGATGCCCATGCATTTCTATATGGTTCAATATTCAGATCCACATATCTATAGTAAGGATGTGGGAAATTCATTATGTAAAGTAGTCATGCCGGAGGAATATGACTCATTACTAGAGAATCAGACTTGGGATCTGGTTCCACTTCCACCAGAAAGGAATATTTTTAGGTGCAGATGGGTCCACAGGATCAAGAGGTACAAGTCTAGATAGGTTGCCAAAGGACTTCAACAGATCCATAAATATTTCTACATCTTCACAAATACTTTCAATGAGAATAAGTTTCAGACTTTACGAGATCATCTTGGAGTGAAGAACACAGTTTCCTAGCAGCTTCCTTTTCTTCTTTTGATGCATTGTCTTTTGAGGGGGGCTTTTGTTCCCACATGGTTTTCCCTCTTTCCTCATTTTTTCAGTGTTCATTAGTTGCATTGTACATGAGTACCTAATATGGCCTAGTAGCTGGGACTCAGTTTTCCTCCATAGTGATGTTCAAGGGGGATGTTGGAGAAATTACTATTTTCGACACACTAGCTCAAGTAGGAGTTAACTGACTAGTGTTATTTTAGACTTTTTATTTAGACATCACTATTATGCATACATGCATTCCTAAGGAAAGCTAACTGATTGATTTATTTTCTTAATTATGGAATGTTCTTGCCTATATATGAGTGTATCCCACTCATTCATTGTATCATATTGATCATCATTTTATCAATCATCCTTCATTGATCGGCTCATTGGAGTAGTGTGAATATTTTTCTCATTCTTCCATATTGATTCTCTCATCCTTTTCTTGATAATATTTGTTTGTATTTTCTTTAGCTAGATCTCTTGTGCAGGTTTAGATGAAACATTGAAACTTCCTCCTTAAAATTCTATAACCAAATCATTTCTTTATTGTCCTCTCTAGAAACAGCATACTCTGGTTCTGTTGTTGAAAGTGAAACAACCTTTTGTAATTTAGAAACCCAACTTACTGTTGTCCCACCTACAATGAAAACATACCCTGTGGTTCTCCTCCTACTATATTTATCACCTTCCATATCTGAATCAACATATCCTTGTATAAGTGTTTGAACCTCCAAAACATAATGCATGTGTAGTACCTCTCAAGTACCTAAGAATCTAGTTTACTACCATCCAATGCTCTTTACCTGGATTGTTCATATACCTTCTCACAACTCCCACTACATGTTCAATATATGGCCTTGTGCACACCATTGCATACATTAATATACCAATTGCTAAGGAGTACAGAACCTTGGACATGTATTTTATCTCCTCTTGTGTCTTGGGACACATTTCCTTCCTTATTTTTAAATGGTTGGAAAAAGGTCTACTAATTGGTTTTGCATCCTTTATTCCAAATATTCCCAACACCTTCTTTATTTACTCACCCTGAGACAAAGTTAATTTGCGATTTTTCCTATCTCTTGTTATTCTCATGCCAAGGATTTTTTTTTCAACACCCAATCCTTCATTGCAAATGAAGTAGCCAATTTTCTTTTGATTACATTTATTTCCTAAATGTTAGGCCCTGCAACAAGAATGTCATCTACATACAATAACAAGATAATATACCTTCCATAATCTTGTCTCTTAAAATAAACATAGTGGTCAGACCCACACCTAACATAACCTTGATCTATCATAAACCTGTCAAATTTCAAATACCACTGCCTTGGAGCTTTCTTTAGGAAATACAAGCTCTTCTTCAACCTGCATACTAATTTATCCTTCCCTCTGACCTCATACCCACACGACTACTGTGTATAAATATATTCCTCCAAATTCCCATGGAGAAAATATGTCTTTACATCTAACTATTCAAGATGAAAATATTCTACTACCACTAGACTTAAAATAGTTCTAATTGAAGTCATTTTAACAACAGAAGAAAATATTTCATCAAAATATATACCTTTTTTCTAGGCAAATCCCTTTACAAAAAGTCTATCCTTTTACCTCTTTTTTCCTCCATCTTCTTCCTTCAACCAACAAACCCATTTATTCTACAATGCTCTTTTTCCTGTAGGCAATTGAACCAAATCCCAAGTTTGGTTCTATACCAAAGAGTCCATCTCCTCTTTCATGTCTTGCTCCCACTTCTTTTTGGTTTCTACATGCATTACTTCTTGATATCCTTTTGGTTCACCAAAATCAGTTAACAATGAATAATACAATGAAGAAGAGTATCGATCATGGGTTCTACTTAACCTGGTATATATTCTAATACTTGTAGGTGTTTGAGGTACTTTCTATTTTTGTTGTTGATCATTTTTATTTTTTGATACATTTGGAATTTCCTTTTTAGTGTTCTCATCAAGTGCTATGTATTTTGTGTTTTCTTTTTCCTGTTTCTTTCCCTGCAAATGATTTGTATATATGACCTTCTCATTGAATATCGCATCTCTACTCCTAATTGTTTTATGGATTTCATAAGCATGTAAGCGATAACCAAAATCATTAACTCAATATCAAATAAAAGTACACTTCTTGGATTTTTCTTCAAGCTTTGTTCTATTTTATTTATCAATGTGGACAAATGCTTCACAACTTAAAGTCCTTAGAAATGAGTAGTTTACCTTTTTACTTGTCTATTCCTCCTATGAAATGCCACCATCCAAGGAACTTGAAGGCCCTCTTTTTATTAAGTACACAACAATATCCACAACATCTTCCAAAAATTGTAAGGGAAATTCTGCATACAATCTCATAAACCTTGCATTCTCCATGAGTGTCATGTTCATCCTTTCTGACACACCATTTTCTTGTGGTGTTCATGGAAATATTTTCTCTTTATGAAGCCCATGATATGAACAATAAATATCAAACTCCTTGCTCCAGTATTCACCTCCATTATTATATTTGAGACACTTCAACTTATTTCCTGTCTCATTAACAACCAAAACTTTCCATTTCTTAAAAGTATCAAAAACATCATATTTGTTTCGAATGCAATAAACCCAAGTTTTTATAGATCCACCAAGATACAATAACTGAGTTGGTCCCCATACATTTGTATGCACAAGCTCTAATTTTTCAATCCTTTTTTATTTCCCATCTCTGAGAAATATGACTCTCTTTTGTTTTCCATAAACACAGTGCTCACAAAAATCCAAATCAACCTGCTTCAAACCTGGCAATAAATTTCTTGATTGGAGAATCTGCATCCCCTTCTCACTCATGTGCTCAAGTCTATGATTCCATAATGTTGTATCCGCTCTTGTAGAAGCTAAAGAAATAGAAAAATCAGCATTACTATTGGATAAATACAATGTACCTACCTTCTCTCCTCTTGCAATTACCAGTGATTCTTTAGTGACCTTTCATTATTTTTCTGTAAATGTAGTTATGCACCCTTCACTTCCCAACTGCCTTGTTGAGATTAGATTTTTTCTCATATCTGAAACGTTCTTTACATATTTCAACAATCGTTGGTTTCCATTCTGTAATATTATCTGTACCTTGCCATTTCCAACAATTTTACATGGTTTATCATCACCCAAACGAACATGTCCAAAATCACCTTGAACATAGTCTTGAAAATATTTCCTATGGAGTATGGCATGAAATGAAACCCTTGATTCTATCATTCATGCATCAATAATAGTCTCTCGTTTTCCATCTATTGGATTTCCTTTTCGATACCAATAGTCTTTCTTTAGTTGTCCTTTCTTCCCGCAATTCTAGCACTCCACTTTCACTTTGGATTTGGATCTTCCCTTCTTCAACTTCCCACTATTCCTTGGGTTCTTTCCTCTCTCCTTTGGTCTTCCCCTATTCTCCATAGTCAAATTATTTATTGATGTAGCACATATGCTTTTCCATCGCATTTCCTCAATCGGGATAACACCAACAACATCATTGAAATTTAAAGTATTTCAGCCAGAGACAAAGTTACTTACGGCCATGACCAAGCCATTCTAGCTTTCTGGCAATGAGAAAAAAATGATCCAAATTTATAAAGGGAATGAAATGAAATAGAGAGTTATAACAAAAATGCAGATATATAGAAAAAATTGACTTCTATTAATAAATTAATTGTGTTGAACTATAAGCAAATGCAAAATGAAACAAACTCGCTCAAATGGTGTTCGTTGATCTCTGAAAAGAGATGTGATGGATACATGCATTCTCCAGAGCACATTACAATGAGGCAAAAATGAATTTTTATCTTAAATAAGCAATGAGGAAACCATAAACATCGAAAAACCTAACCCTAGGAGATAAAATGCCAAAAGGCTTGGGTCCCGATGGGCTTAGTTGGTACGCCAATTTCCTAGGGTCGTAACTTTTGCATACGATCTTTGTTTGGTTCACTTGATATCCCATTGGAAATTTCTAGCTGAGAATTACACCTTCCGGTTGGCACAGACCATGACTTTGTATATTCTCTAAGCACTAGCGTGCCCAGAAAATGTTGTTTATGGCCTCAAAATTGCCCCAGAAGTTTGGGACCCGAAAAAGTGTAGAAAAAAATCCAAAATGGAAAACTATGCTTTGAGCTAGTGGAATAGGTGGGTTTCCATCCATATCCACCTGGATCATTCATCCGCCATTAGGAATCAATGGTATCCATTGCATTGAGTGCCCACATCAAATGGGGAAACTTCTGTTGAACTTGGGCCCGGGTGAGCCACTTGCCTTGGTGTAGGAGCTGCCCTGCTTTGACAACCCAATAAAGTTGGATCCTCTATTGGTGAGTTCCCTTAACCTGTGTGTCCACGATATGATCAATGGTTTCTTGTTCCATATAGTCAAGTTTGATCTGTTTCGGTGTCAACTACTCTGCTATCTTTGATGTGTCCAATAATGGTGGAAAGTATGGTCGAAGGAGGTCCATATTGAACATTGGGTGCAATCCAAGGAAGGATGGAATACTTAGCTCAAAATAATTGTCACACACATCCTTGGTGATGGTGTAAGGACCATGGAAAAGTGGTCGAATCTTCTGATGGGGTCCTTTAAGGTGATACTTATGAAAATGAAACCAAACCTTGTGTCCCACCTGAAACTTGTGTGGCACTAGGTGTTGATCATGGCATTGCTTGTACTTAGCATTTGCTTTCTGCAAAATATCATGGACCTATTGGCGAATGTGTTGAATCCATTCAATAAACTTGGTGTCTTGGTCGAACTCAAACTGAATATGGGAATATTCTTCCTGTGTTGTCACAAGGGGCAGTGCAACATCAATGATACCCAATGGTTGAAATTTGAACCCCAACTAAAAGGGGTTGTGGTCAATCGAGCTATGGAGATATCTATTGTAGTTGTGTTGAACATAGAGGAGACTATCATCCCATGTGTTTGGATTCTTGGAGTTGTACATGTGCAACATATGCATGATCATCTGATTGATGAACTTTGTCTAGCCATCAGTTTGGGGGTGGATGGTAGTGGATTTGGTGAGCTTGGTGTCCAACAATGATCAGAGGCTCGACCATAATGTGATTAGGAAAGTTTTGTCCCTATCTTAGATGATTTTTTACAGTATCCCAAAATGTACCTACACCCATTCAAATAAGATTTTGGCAGTGACCTTTGTTGTGATGCTATGTTTGCAGGCTACTAGAATGGCCATCTTAAAAAATCGATCAACCACCACAAAAGCACAGTCATTTCCCTACTTGCTTGAAGGAAGGCCAAACAACGAGATGTATTCCCAAGTCTTGTAGGGATTATGAATATGGGTGTATAGGCCTTGCTTCACAATGGTTGGTTTTTAAATAGTGTAGGCAGTGCAAGACTAGATGTACTTGTCGAATTCCTATCGAAGTTTTGACCAATAGAAATACTTATGTAGCATTTCCACTGTCTTTTCCACACCAAAGTGTCTTGCAATCTGACTGTAGTGAGCTTCCCCAATCATCTTCTCCTGCTCACTTGAAGGAACAAAGAGATGTTCCTGACGGTATAATAGTCCATCCTAAAGATGAAATTTAGGGATGGGTGTTCCTCCACCCAGCATATGGTAAGTGGTAGCGAAGTCAGGATTGCTCTCATAGAGTTGGGGCCACCCAGAGGCCTCATGTCCGCAAAAGTGGAGCACCATGGCTAATGTTGCAACTGGAGGTCGACGGAGGCAGTCAATGATGTGATTGGAGCTCCTTGTATTATATTTGATGTTGAGATGAAACTTTTGCAAGTATGTGGACCACTTTTGATGGTGTTCGTTTTGTAATTTTCCTTGTGTATGCATGAACTTCATAGGCTTGTGATCAGTGTGGATGATTGTCTCCTTCCAAAGAATGTAATGCTTCCATTTGTGAAAATCTTGTACAATGGAATACATTTATTTTTTATGATTGGGGTACTTTTGGATGACATCTGATAGTGTCTCACTATGATAGGCCACTAGATGACCATGTTGAGTGAGAAATGTTCCCACAACATAATTTGAGGCATCCATAACAATATCAAAAGGTTGTTGCAGATCGGGTAATGAGAGCATCAAGGCTTAGCATAAGAAATTTTTTCTGATCATCGAATGCTCTCTATTGCGACTGTCCCAAGATGATATTTTATTTTCCACCACCCTTGGTCGCTTGGCTGAGGGTCCATGCGATATGGGAGAATCCCAACATGAACCTGCTATAGAAATTGGCAAGTC
The DNA here is from genome assembly GCA_009831015.1 of Picea engelmannii. NCBI lineage: Eukaryota > Viridiplantae > Streptophyta > Pinopsida > Pinales > Pinaceae > Picea > Picea engelmannii. The sequence continues at coordinate 687,058 of ML777131.1, read as the reverse complement.
CGAAGAAACTCTAAATCTCGGTTAGTGTGGTCGGGGCTGTCCAGTCACAAATGACTTAGATCTTGGCTAGATCCACATGCACACCATGCTCATCAACAATGTAGCCTAGGTTTTGGACCATGTTCATGTCGAAGGACCATTTTACCAAGTTTGCATATAGATTGTGTTGTTGCAAAGTGTGAAGGTCTTGCTGAATATGTTGCAAGTGTTCGGCCCAAATCTTGTTGAAGATGAGGATATCATCCCGATATACCACCACAAAAGAATTGGTGAAAGACTGAAAGATATCATCCATCAACCTCATGAAAGTGGCTGGGGAATTTTTCAAACCAAAGGGCATGAAAAACCATTCAAAAATACCTTCTTTGGAATTGAAATTAGTATTCCATACATCAGTTTGTTCTATTTGGACCTAGTGGTAGCCAGACTTCAGGTCAATATTACTAAAGTACTTGGCTCCCTTGTGCTGGTCAAGAAGGTCATCAATTCAGAGAATTGGTTACCACTTCCTAACTGTGATTTTTTTTAGGGCCTTGTAATCAATGTAGATTCACCAGGTCCCATATTTATTCTACATGAGTACAATTGGGTTTTCGTAGGGTGAGGAGCTTGGTCGAATGTGCCCCTTTTTGAGAAGCTCTTGGATCTGGTGCTTGATTTATTCATTTTCCCTAAGAGAGTGACGATAGACTGGCCCATTGGGTAGAGGTGTGATTGGGGTCAGATCAATTGAATGCCTGACCTGACAGTGTAGAGGTACCCCAGTGGGTGAGGAGAATATTTCTTTGTATTCCTCCGTGACATTGTCCACCTGCTTTTGTTGTGTGGAGAGGCCCTGTGTGGAGGCCATGGATGTGGTCTCTATCTTCTATTCACTTTGAGAGTGAATCATAAAGAATACAAAGTTATCACTCTGGAAGATGACCTTCCTGGATTTCTTAGAGGAGATCAAAGAAATGAAAATAAGTGGAGCTACCTCTCGTATCCTGTACAATTCTCTACCCAAAGTAATAATAACACTGCGAGGTATAGATTCATATACAACATGAAATTTCCACAAGGTTGGGCTAAAATAACATCACAAACTTCAAGGGGGGAAATATCACACAATACCTCATCCTAGAAGGGCTTGATGTCGTAGGGTAGGAGACTGCGGAGATATCTCCCTTGGCGGAGCCACACGATGGTGTAAGGCCATGGATGTGGTGTTTTTGGAAGGTCCAACCGCTTGGAAACCTCTATTGATATGAGGTTTGTTTGACTTATGCTATTGACAATGAAGTGAAACGAAGGACCGTTCACCCACATATTGGAGTGGAAAAGGTGCTCACCTTCCCCTAGTTCATCGGGTTCACTTAGTTGGACCTTAGTGGTAGCGATAATGGAACTGGGTTCTACATCAATGATCTGCTTTCCCTTATTTGGTTATTCTTGTAAGATGGAACTTGCATTTGACTTTGAGGATTTCATATCAACCACCAACAACTTCTTTGAGCAACATTCATCGGTGTTATGCCAAGGGATTTTATGGAATTCACACCACTTTCCAGTGACTTTCTTCGTCTTCCCATTACCCTTCTTTATTTGTGGCTTGGAATGGTTGTATTTTTGTGGTACATCCTTTCTTTTTCCTTTTTTGTACAAGTTGGGGATGCATTTTCCCTGCTTCTACTGTGAGTAATTCACAGATCCAAACTATCACTTCTTCTATTTAAATTTTTGCTTGATTTTGATGACACATCGATAAGACACCCCCAGTGATGAGATGTCTAGAAACTCCATTTATGTCTGGATGTATCGATGAAAAGCACTATGATACTTGAGCACCAGGTGTCATTCAAAGTCTTTGATACTCATATTGGTGTGCAAGGTATGGAAGACATTTGTGAACTCTGACACTGTTTGGTCCCTTTCCTACCGCAATGTGGTCTATTTTGTATACTAGTCATCGTAGCTTCCAACAGGGTAATATTTTTCCTTGATAGCATCCATGAAAGAAACCCAAGTGGGTACGAATGTAAATATTGCAAATTCCTTTGTGGTATTTTTCTCACAGTAAGTCTCCCACCAATCCTTGGCATGGGGGACAACCTTAAGGATAACAAAGGTGATATTTTATCTATCGAAAAAATTATGGACAGAAAAATACCCTTCAAGGAGATTCAACCATTTATCTAGAGAATTTACATCTATCTGAACTTCAAATATAGGAATATCAAAACTAAATTGTACCTTCAAAGGAGTGGCACCTCCAAAGTGGTCGCTTGATGAAGACGCATCGGTTGTTGGTGGTCATCGAAGGATCCAGGAAATGTTTTCCATCATCTCATTCCTTTTTCATGTGAGGTTTTCCTCAAGCAACAATTTAATAGGATCTCATGTTCCATAATATCTCTTTTCTTATGGAATGGGAAGTCATTGGGGTTGACGAGGATGGTCCTACAAAGGATCAAATAGTTTGAGTCTCAACTCCTTATATCTTGACCTCGTCGGGGACATGCACAGAGAAATAGATAAAGAATGGATTGTTCTGATACCACTGATCCAGATTTATAAAAGGAATGAAATGAAATATAGAGTTATAAAAAAACACAGAGATACAACGAAACTTGACTTCTATTAATAAATGAAGTATGTTGAACTGTAAACAAATGCAAAATGAAACAAACTCACTCGAATGGTGGTAGTTGATCTTTGAGAAGAGATGTGACGGCTACACACATTTTCTAGAGTGCATTACAATGAGGTCGAAAGGCCTTTTTATTATAAAGAAGTAATGAGGAAACCCTAAACATCCAAAAATATAACCGTAGGGGATGAAACACGAAAATGCTTGTGGGCCCTAATGGGGTTAGTTGGTACACCAACTTCCTGAGGTCATAAATTTTGCATATGATCTTCATTTGACGCACTTTATATCACGTTGGAAAGTTATAGCTGAAAAGTACACATTATAATCAGCCAAAACTATGCATTTGGCCACTGTCTGGGTGTTGATGCATCCATAAAATGCTTCTTAGGGCCTCAAAACGGACCTGGAAGTTCAAGACCCGAAAAAGTGTAGAAAAACTGCCAAAATAGAAAATTGTTCTTTGAGCCAGTGGAATAGGTGGGTGGCCACCAATATCCACCTAGATCAAAAAATAAAAATATCTCTAACTTCATCATCAAATTTTACTCCTACAGAACTTAATTGAATGGTAATCATGTTAAACGCATTTAAATGATCAACAATGGATCCACCTTTTGACATATTCATATTAAATAAACACTTCATAAGAAATACCTTGTTGGAGGATGAGGTTTTTTCATATAGTTTGGACAATGTCTTCATCAAACCCTTCGTTTTCGTTTCTTTTGAAATGTTGAAAGCCACCGACGCAACCAAGCATAGTCGTATTTTTCCCAATGTGTTTTTGTCTAGAACCTCCCATTATTCATCTTCCATGGTCGTCAACTTCTTTACTATTATTCCCAATGGTAGGAACATATCTTTTTTGTTGGCATGTTTACAAGAGGAGTGTTCTTTTCATTGATGGCATATTGGCAACAATGAAATAGACAATGGATTCCATGGAGAACTCACCTACTTGTCATTGGATGCATGATACTTGATGCTTGTAGGAGAGCACCCTGATTTGAGACATGTCTATTGAGCTCCTATGATGATCATAATGTGATATACAATGGTTTTTGTAGAGAACTTACCTCCTTTGGACCCCTTTCTATTACTTGTTGTTGTGGTCGAGCTAACTAGGCCTTCAAGCAACATTATGTGATTGGGAGCTCTGAGGACAAGTCACAATGTTTTTCAAAGAAACCATTGCAATGTCATGGTCCTATGGTCATACTTGATGGCATATACATTTCATCATGGTGATCGCTCTCATCTTTCTTGGATTTAAAAAAATTGACATATTTTTTTAGATGTTTCTTAATACATTGGTGATGGTGGTCGATATGGAATTTGGTGGTGGTGATGATGGTCTAACTGTAACTTCCAGAGAACAAGAAGGGTTGTGATTTTCTCGGGAAGAGGAAGAGTCACATTTTTTTGGCTGGTAGAGGATTCGAAGGGGAGGTGCTCTCGACTCTTAGTGCACATGACTTGGATGTGTAGCGTTTTTGGTGAAAAACAGAGCACTCAAAAGGGATTCATGCTTTTGTTCACGGATGAGTCGCGTTCTTGGAAATGAAGAACATAGATGGGTCACGTTTTTTTTCTTTAGATGAATTTGAAGGGTAGCATTTATTTTCATCTAGAAGAGGAAACAGAAGGGTAGAGTTTTTGATGAAGAGTGGACTCATAAGGGTCGAATTCATTGTTTTCATAAGTGTTGCTCCATTTTTCAGAAAGGTTATGCCGATTCCTAGAAGTGTCACACCATTTTTTTGTGCTTACACAGAAGCATTGCACCATTTTTTGTGCTTACACAGAAGCATCGCGCCAAACACAGAAGGGTCGTGCTAGACATAGAAGTGTCGCGCCAATAAATATAAGGGTCACATTTTTTGTTGGAGAAAACAAAGAAGGGTCATGCTAACACACAGAAGTGTCGTGCCAACACGCAAAAGCATCGTGCCAACACTCAGAAGGGTTGCATTTTTGACAGAAAGGTCACATTGTTCTCAGAAGGGTCACAATTTTTGTATCTACACACAGAAGGGTCACACTTGTTTTCAGAAGGGTCACACCTTTCTCATCCACACACAGAAGGGTCTCATCTTTTATAGAAGGGTCGCACTTTTCTCATCCACACACCGAAGAGTCGCATTTTTGACAGAAGGGTCACCTTCAGACACAGATGGGTCAAGATTTTGAAAGAAAAATGTTGAACAAGAGGAGAGACATGAGCTTCTTGTCTATATAGTCAATCATGCACTTAGAAGGGGTCGTAGGAGCTGAAAATGACAGAAGAGGCATAGTGCATAGAATGAACATGGGGCATAGAGAAAAAAACACAGAAGAAAGACATAGAACGATGAAATGCATATCTGAGAGAGGAAGAGAAAGTCGAGGTGTGCATGTAGAGACAAAGTAGAAGAACAGAAAGTGCAAGAAGATGCAAGCAGGAAGAGTAGAGCAGTGTAGCAGAACAATGATGAGACTGGTAATCCATTGATACATATTGTATCACTATAATAAATTTCAGTAACAAAGATTTATATCTCAGGGTGGTGCTAGGGAGGACTGTTGTCCTCAGAGTTTCAAGTGGGTGCTTGAACACACAGAATTGTAGCTTCCATCTAGTTGCATCCAGAAAAAATAGGGTGGTAGGGTGGTGCAAGGGAGAACCATTGTTCTCTGTTATACAGGTTGGTGCCTGTGTGACTAGAAGTTGGTGCTTCCATCCAGTTGGTGATGGAACATTCATGGAGTTGGTGCTTCCTTCTAGTGGGTGCTAGAGACACCAGAGAGTTGGTGCTCTCAACAAGTTGTAGCTTGTAAAATAAAGGTGGTATCCTCACAAAGAGTTGGTTCTCATAAGAATGATAATGTATAGAAAATAAAGACTACTTATCATATCAAGAAGAAGAGGTTTTTTCCCTTTATGGGTTTCCTAATGAATATCTGTCTCTGTATACTTCATGTGTGTGATTGATGTTGAATACTCTATTGCTTACTTCCCTGAATTATTTTGATTATCATTGAGTGTTTCTGTAATGAGTTTAAAATGAGTATAATTGTTTAAGCATAGTAAAAAATGATTCATCCCCCCCCCCCTCTCTCAGTTGTCTAACACTTTTGATATAGATAGTCCTCCATTTGCATCTTCCATAGCTGGTAGTTTTGGCCATTAAATTTCTCGACCCTAAACTTTCCTTCTTTCTCCATTGCTCCCACTCAAACCAAGAACATTCAAAGAACCAATCCGGTTCTTACGATGGACATCCATCATAAATGGAATAAATAACTGTAATCCATACTAGGCAATAAATATATTGAATAAGAATGTATATAATTAGATAAAATAGGTAATTTATGATGAATATATGTACAATGAGAGTGCCAAATATATAGAGAACCTAAAGGCACATATGGTGACCATCCATGAAAGGATGTGTCCCTTATACAATTAATAACTATTTATTATTATTATTATTATTATTTATGATTATTATCACTTAATATTTATATATTTTGTATGTCACATTTCCTTCCCCTTAAAAATGTGTTGTCCTCAAAGCATGATTAGAGAAGGATATGTATCTTGTTCTAACTCGAACTAACTTCTCATGATCTTTTTTTTCGTAAGTGTGACACTTGAATAAACAAAACGATATAATTTTTGAATTCTTGAAGTAATATGCTGCATATTTTTGGAAGTGATCCATCCCAAATCTACTTTCATTGGAACTGTTTGATGATTGATTGTTCGGATAGGATTTCTTATTTTAGGCTTCCATGGAAGTTGTCGATTTTGTCTTCGTTCTTTTTCAATGTTGTAGTTTAGTTGTTGGTAATAAGAACATTGTTTAGATTCCTCTTGACCTTGTTGTTGGTCGTAACGAATCTTGTGATTTGGATGATGATAAGGCACCCAAATATCTTATGAATATTGTTTATTGGATCTTTTTTCAACTTTTGATGTTTTTGGTAATTCAATTGGATCAGTGTTTGTTTCTTTCTTTAAGTTTTTTATTTTTTGAACTATAATCCTCTCTATTTCAACTGATTTAGTCATTATTTCTTTGTGATCTAACTCTTCTGGTAATTACTTCTTATCATGCTTTAGATTTCTAATTTGGGTAAGTAATTCTTGATTATGTCCCCTTAAATGTAAAAGTTCTTCCTTATTTCCTGACTTGTCATCTTCATTTTTTTATTCCAAATTTTTTCGTTATTTCTTTCTTTAAACTTTTAATCTATGCAAGCAATTGTTGATTAAGGATTCTCAGGAAAGAGATTACTTCATATTTTTCGGATAATCTCTTCTCATTCTTTAACTTCTTGATTTGTTCAACCAAGCTTTGATTATGGTTCTTTAAACAATAATTCTCTTCATCTTTCTCTGTTAATTTCTTAATGAGATCATGATTAGCTCGTTCTGACTTATGATCCCTTTGCTTCTTATCTTTTGACTCGTTTATTTGTACCAATAACTTTTGGTTATGATTTTTTAAGTAAGAAATGTCTTTGTCTTTTTCTAGTAATTTTCCCTCAATATTTTGTTTTTGTTTCTCTTTGGTTTCTTAGCATTTGCTCCAACCCAACTTGAAATTCTAAATTTATGTTGTGTTGTTGATAATGAATTAGTTGGTTCTCTAATTCTTTTATTTTCACTTCCCAATGTATGTCACCTTGATTTTCTACTAAAGTAAAAAGCTTTTTACAATATGGACAAGGGAGAGTTCCATTCATAAGGTCCCTTTCATACTCTTCCTCTTTTGAGAAATAGGGACATTTTTCCAAAAATGTTTTCTTTGTAGATGTCATAGTTCACTTCTAGTTTTTTTAATAAATGATAAATGTATGAATTTCAAGAACCCACTTTTAAAACAATACACTTTTCATTTTTTTTTAAATCCTTTAACTTTCCTCCTTGTCTTTTTGTGGATATCTCCGCAATATTTGATATGATACCCTCTCTTATTACTTTTCCTATATGAATATCATTTACACAAGTTAATTGGTCACATTATTATTTTGCTAAAACATCTTTCGACTTTTATTGAATTAATATTACTCTAAAAGACTTAGGTCATTGACTTTTTATTTTGGCTTCAACCCCACCAAGTGTATATAGAAAGTTCTAAAAAGTTACCACTGTAAATTCTTTTTTTATAGGGTAGGGAAAATACCATGGGCCAATGGTTTACCAAAACTATGGGCTTGTAAACCACCAAGAGTAGAATCAAAATTTACTCTTCCTTTTTCCTTCTTTCTTTTTTCTTCTCCATTTTTTTTCCTTTTTTTTTTTTCCTTCTTCTTGATATCTCGTAATAACTTATAATTTCTTGCAATTGAAAGATTATTTCTTCAATGATACTTTTTTATGATGATTTTTTTTAAATGGAAAAATTCTCTCACGTGGTCAAAGACCTAGATAAATTAGAGAAACTATGAATTTGTTGTTTCTATGAGGCTACAAGCCTATATGGCCAATGGCTAGGATCAACAACAAAGCTCTGATACCAATGCAAAGAACCAATATGGTTCTTACGATGGACATCCATCATAAATGGAATAAATAATTGTAATCCACAATGGACAATAAATATATTGAATAAGAATGTATATAATGAGATAAAATAGATAATATATGATGAATAGATGTACAATGAGAGTGCCAAATATATAGAGAACCTAAAGGCATATATGGTGACCATCCATGAAAGGATGTGTCCCTTATACAATTTATAACTATTTATTATTATTATTATTATTATTATTATTATTATTTATGATTATTATCACTTAATATTTATATTTTTTGTATGTTACAGAACCCTCCTTTCATGCGAGTTTTATCATCCAAATAAATTTGGATCTAATACTAGTTGTTAGAAATTAGATCCTAGAGAAATAAAATAATGCGAAAATAAAACACATAAGAGAATAATGAAAATAGATACACAAATTTACATGGTTCACCCAATATGGGATATGTCCATGGAGAAATTTCCAGGTCCTTCCTTTATTATTATCTAACAAATGAAGGGATACAACCTGCATCAAACCCACTGTAACTTCTTCTTCTTTCTCTCATAGTCTCCTCTCTTAGAATACAATATTCACACACATGCACAACGGCAATATAATTCGCTCATACAAAAAAGAGAGTTTCCTTCTTGGGAGAAAACCCTAACATAAATTTTACCATCAGATATGTGACCTTATAATGAATGGTCTAGATTAACTATGGAATTACAATATCTTATAAGAAAATTTTCCAAAAATTTTCCTCGGGAGTTTCTCCCTTGAACCCTTGGATGTGGGCCTGTTGGCCCCCATGCCCCCTCATCCAGGGGGGTAGGGTCCCCTAAAAACACCAGCAAAAGGAGGGTAGTCTTACCTGCATATGAATCAAGAAGATAATCAATCTCCACAACCAATAGTTTTGAGAAGTAGGTATGTGTCCCAAGGTACTAGAAATTATTTAGGGAAGAAGGTCATGCCTTATAAAATAATGAAATATTTGAGGCATCTAAAGCCATGAACAATTCCTAGAAGGACCACACATGACCTACGAAAGGTATCCTTGGCTTCAAATAAAGGGATGTTAGTGCCCTCACAAGGTTTTTTTCATTAGGTATGGATATAAAGGCCTTGATATGGTTGAGGCGGGAACCCAAGCCTTAGTTGAAGTACAAAGATCCTATGAATCAAGGGCCAAACATGACACCTCAAACCACCAAACTTGACCTCTTGAGATTTTAGTTATCTTCTAGTGTTCAAGAGTCATGAATGACACCTCAAATCACCACACTTGAGCTGTTGAGATTTTAGTTAGCTTCTAGGGTTCAAGGGTCATGAATGACACCTCAAAACACCATAAATGGCATCTCGATGGGATCTTTGGCATTGTAGTGGGAATATATGCATCATTAGGATATTTTGAGCACTGATTATGGGTCTTAGGTCCTTGGACATGATTGAGAGAGGAAACACAAGTCTTATGTCCTAAAGGAAGTTTCTAGGAATCTAGGTCCAACAACAACATGTTGAACCACTATAAAGGACCTTTCCAGGGTATCCTTGGTCTCCAAATTGGGATAGTCAGAATTATGAGGTTTTTAACATTAAGTATAAGTCTCTATTGATTAACGTTGGTTGTCATTGATTTCAACCCTTGAAGAAAGCCCGGTAGCACAAAGGTTTGGGAAATGGACCCAAGCTTGTTTGATGTAAAGATGACTCATTATTGTCTTGTCATGGTTGATAACAAGTACAGATGGATGAACTCCAAAGTGGTCCTCTTATGGTAAAATCCGTCACGGGAAGATGCTTTGTGTTACAAGAGAATCCCCCTGGACAAGTGTATTCCCTCTTGGGCTCTAGACTCCTAAGACCAAGACATAAAGGGTGCTAACGTTGGTCACTAACATCCTTTTAAACCTAGATAAACTAATGTATAGAGAAGAAGAAGAAAGGTGTACCTTTTTAACGATGTTCGCCCTCGCACAGTCTGGATTGAGCTTTGATCCCTAAGCTCCTCGATAAGTCCTGCAAAACAAACAAAGACATAACAAGCTTCCTATTCTACTAAGATTATCTTGAAACTAGATCTATCTAATAGACACAAGTTCATGTAGAATAAACACAACCTTGAAAGAAACAGGCTAAGCACATATGTATATTAATGAGAACAATAGATAATACTTACAGACCTTTGATGAAGGTGCAACAGCCTCTCCCAGCTCTCCTTGTCCAACCCTTTGCTCAAATAATCCACACACAAACTGATTATGCTTCAATGATATCTCCCTTATGAGATCATAAGTTTGATGCCATCAATGTCTCCCCTTCCTTATGAGATCATAAGTTAGGTGCTTCTCTATTTCTCCATTTCCTCTTTCACCATGAGAAGGCCTCCTTATATAAGCTTGGAGAGACCCAACCACCTTAGAGATTCTTGGGATAGGTTGAGGATACTTCTCCATCAGTTGTGGATCTTCCCTAAGATGTAGCCTTGACCTCAGATTCAAATCCAACCAACTCCAGATATGAAGGGGATTTTTCCTTGATTTTCCTCAACAACCCAAAATTTGCTTAAACAGGCCAGCGCTCCCCCAAAAGGGTGCACAGAGTGTTGAAACTCTCCCCCAAAGAAGGGTAGGGAGCACTGGCACTCCCTGACAGTGGGTAGGGGAGCCCTGCCCTTCAAAAATCATTTTTAAGTGGTCTTTTCAATGGTAAAATCTATGTACTCTTTGTCATGTGATTTCTCCTTCTTAAAGTAGTCTTTGAAAGTGTCTTAAGTGTCCCTATGATGTCGTTAGAGACACGACATAGGCAAGATGACAGTATGATGTTTTCAACACTTGCGACCAAGATGTGACACTTGTGACACTTGTAATGACGACAATAGGTCATCATTGAAGTGAGTAAATTTGATGTGTAACAGATTGCCCCCCAAAGTGCAAAGTTAAAAGACAGAAACTGATGACTGAAGTACTTTGTAGACTTTTTTGAGCAAGGGTATGGATTCAGAGAACCTGGTAGAAGTTGAACACAACCATCAAACAAATATTATGACATGTTTCAAACCCAAGGCAGGCATACCTATGCTTGGGTGATAAAGAATTGCAAGGTATGGCTTCCATAAGATACACTGTGCATCCATAATTATATTAACAAAGAGTATATCCACCAAAGATACAATGTGGATCTATACTTTCATGACATGAACTGATCGTAGCCATGGAAAATACACAATGGATCTACGAGACGACAAGACATAGCCACAGACCAATACAAAGTGGTTCTATGTGACAGTATATGTGTCAATATTCAAGAGAAACTCCGTCACAACCTGGGTAAAGTACATATCAGAGTGATTATTCAACTCAGGGTCTTCTTACCAATCCTAATGCGGTATGAGTCTAACCATGTGAATAGATGTTCTGATGTAAAACATGGAAGAACCCACTTGATTACCAGTCAATGAGGTAAATCGTTAACAAGTGCAAGGGAAATCACCATTGATGTCAATTATTCCCAAGGTACCCTAGTACATTCCATCAAATGTGAATAGATGAGATGAAGTCGAACATCCATGGAATCATCCGATCAGAGGTAATTGATGTAAACTGATTGTTGGAAGCGAGGAGGCCTGCCATTGAGGCATGCAGGTCCCAAGGTACTAACTAGTTTCTAAGTCTAGTTCTCAGATAATGTGTTGAAGTCGATAGGAACAAACTTGTCACATGAGGGCCTTGATGTATCCCCCATCAAGGAAACGAAACAGACAAAGAGATGTAAATTGGTGGATCAAATGAACATAGACTAACATGGGTATTGAAACAGGAAATTTGTGATGGTTGACTCTCAAGGTAGATACTTCCCTTGAACATTGAGGCACGACAGCAGAAACACGACATGGACCAAAACATGATAATGCAGTGGATACTGTGACTTTCGTCGGGTGACCCAAAGGAGTAAGGAAACTCAGAGGATTAGTTTAGTGCAGAGGTTCAACAAATTAAAATGTATCGAAATACAAAGTGTCATGTTCAAGGGCGACCGTAAGAGTGACTGGTAATGTTTTCAAAAACTGCTTGGTTTTCTTCCTTCAATTTTTCCCCCCATCCAGATAGACGAGTACCTCCTTTTATTTTAAAGAGCTCGAGGAGGGTAACACATGCTCGATATAACTCACCTTCGGCAAGTCCCTCTTTCTTTGTTTAACAAACTGGAAGAAGTAAGGGTTCGGTCCCATATGGGCCCTTCAATGTATGTTTTTTTAACGAGTCCAGAGAAGGTAAACTCAGTGGTTTTTCATGTTTAGAGAGTCTGAAAAGAACTTAAAGGAGACTCCAGGGTTTTCCTTTTTCGTAATTTTAGTCTTGCGAGGCTGAAAAAGAGATAAACTACCACTCGCAAGATTCCCTTTCAAATATTTTAATGAGTGTGAAAGGAAGCAAGATCACTCGACAATCTTTTCATGTTTAGAGAGTCTGAAAAGAGCTTAAAGGAGACTCCAGGGAGTTTCATTTTCGTATATCCTTTATGAGTCTGAAAAAGTGATAAAAGTATAATCGGTTACATTCTCATGTATTTACAAGCATGATAAGGAACTAAGATCGTGCTCAATATTGGTTTCATTTTTAGACAAGCTTGAAACAAAATTAAACTATGCTTGTAAATTCCCAACGTAATTTCGAAAGGTTGGGATACCCATGATGGTTGGTAATCTTCCCCAGCTTGAAAATCCAATGGCATAACTCCATAATGGTAATCAAAGGCTGGAGACATGCCCCCCCAAGCTTCAATTCATTCCTCGACTTTCAGGTTGTCACCAATTTCTCTACTAGATGGAGAAAAAAGGATAAGGGTGGATGAAAGGAAGGTTCAAATACGAGACCTAACGAAAGAATCAAATTGTTAGGAGAGGTGACTATTTCATTTTTTAACGATCTTGACACAAGAAAATAACTATGCTCAAGGCCCCGACTTCAATCCCCAGATTTTTGTTTCATTTTTTAATGATCTTGCTACAGAGAGGAAAACTATGCTCATAGCTTATGTTTCATTTTTTAACGAGCTTGCCACAGAGAAGCAAAACTATGCTTGTGAACTCTTCTTGATCATGGCTTCCAAGAGGATAATTCTCTAGAAGGACACCATGTCAAGGGACAAAACTCTGTCATGGCTTCCAAGAGATCTTCACTAGATGGAAGAAGAATGCTCTCGAAGGAACACATGTCGAGGGTCGCGTCAGGGGTAAGGAGATTAGGATCCAATAGCCCTACCGAAGAGATCACCATGTCAACTATTGGATCTAAGTCATCGGAAGTTAAATTCATAGGATACAATGCCACATAATTGACATGTGGCAGGGGTGAGACCGACTGCATATAAGACCCGTTTAGGGAGGTCACTGGGTTGGTAATCAAGTCAGGACCAACAAACAAAATTTGATCAATGGTCACCATTCTTCCATCGTGCGGGAAATATATCATACAAAAAAGAGTGGACACAATAGCTTTCATGGCATAGACATAATCTCACCCAAGGAGTAAATCGAAATCCAAGGGGTCCTGAACTACCATAACATCAATAAAGATTGTTTTCCCTCCCAAAGTTACAGGAAACTGAGGAAGGAATCCTAAAGGGTGATTGGTTCTTCTATTAAAAGCGAACATACTCTGGGTAACCGGCACAAGTTGAGGATAACCCAAAGCTTTCCAAGCAATAGAGTACAAAATACTAAAGAACGAACCTTCATCTATCAGCACATGAGGAACGTCCCCACCACAAACCTATATTTTAATCTTGAAGGGAATGTGAGAGGGAAGATGAGGTAAAGTTAGCACACCCCAATCAAAAAGGATGGCCTTATTACTTGGAGGGGGTTTTTGCGGGAGAAGGAGGAATGCCCCCCAACACAGTAGATTTTGTATCAATGAGAAAAACATGGGCAGTATCGGGTTTACTCTCTAGTGGGAGAGTAGGATCGACTGATAATGACATCAAATCGAGAACTTGGGTTTCATTCTCAAAGGGGAGAATGGGGTCGACAGCTGGAAATGGATCGACCTCTTAGGTTTCACTCTCTAAAGGGAGGGCAGGATCAACCGAAGATGGGATCGGATCAACCACTTTGTCAAATGGTTCAACTAAGGATGTGACCAGATTGACGACATGATCAACCAAACTGATCGATGAAGGGACCGGAGAAACCAATTTGGTACTCCTCAAAGGAGGAGTGGGATTGACCATGTTGGCACTCTTCAGATGAAGGGTGGGACTGACCAATGATGGGACTGGATCAATCTCTTGGGTTTCACTTTTCATATGAAAAGTGGGGTTGATCGATGATGGAACTGGATCGGCTACTTTGTTTAGTGGTTCAACCGAGGATGAAACTAGATTGACCACCTGATAAACCTGACTGACCGGGGACGGAACTGGATTGACAATTCCATCAAATAACGATGGGTTGGGGTAAATCTTACGATAACTAGTTGGAAGTTGAATCTTTTCCAAAAGAGAAGAAGCCTCATCCATACGAGGACAAAGGTGAGAATAATGATCACCTTCACATAACATATAAGGAAATTTGACAGTTGTCTTATTCTTACCAACCTTAATGTCACTAGTTGATGGGGCATCACCATCATATCCAGTAGGGGCCGATGATGTGGAGGACCACATTTCTAAGACCTTGGGAAGACCAGGGAAATCCCTCAAAAAGTGGCCACCCTTACAAAGACTGCAAGGGAATTTGGGTTTCAGATTCTTCGCTTTAATCTTGTCGACCTCATCAACACTCCCAGTACGATTAATAGTAGTTGGTTGCTTGGATCCAACATCTGATATGGTTGGATGCTTGGTCCTTTTAGGGTTCTTCTTCTTCTTCTCTTTTGTTTCTTCTTCTTCTTATCAACCTAGCTACTTGCTTTAGAGATTTCACTAGGAGAATAAGGAGAAAGGGAAGGAGACTTAATGGGTGAAGATGGCGAAAACTTGACATGAGGTTTATGTGTGGGTGGTGTACTTACATCTGAAGCACTAGGTGTAGCTGAAGAATTGGGAATACTCGAGACCACTAGAGTGGGGACCAACCAAACCAGTAATCCGATGGTGAGTCCCGGAAGACACAGTGTGGCAATGTACGGAGGACCAATGTTTCTTAAATAAGGAAAGGTGAAAGGTTCACCAGGACAAGGGGTTCCTCCATTGTTACTCCCAGGAGTTGATGCCATTAACACTGACTTGACCTAAGGTCCACTAAGTAAAACAAACAACACAAGCTATGAATCTAAGAAGCAAACAATCAAACAAAACTTCCCACAATGAAACCACTAGTTGGTGATGAAATCCAACGTCGTGATATCAAAATAGGAAGGGGAGGGAATAGAGTGGGTGAATCAGTTACGTTGGAGACCTGCTTAACGGACTTACGCCTTGGTGCAATCTTCCACGCAGTAATTGTGCATTTACCCTCCAAGGAACCCGAGTGAGTTTGACCAACATCTATTCCAGGTACAGTGAGACTTCCCTTCACCATCACCTTGTGTAAGACCCTAAAAATTATGGCTACTAAGGTCACCAACTCGCAGTCAGCCCCTGGATGGGTATAGTCGATAGTCCAATACGAACTTATGGGTAGGACAACAAGTCTGAAATCCTTCGAGAGAACTGAGGACAAGTGGATCAGTATAACTCCAGAGGACCTAGAATGGATTCGGAATTCACGAAGCACCGAGACCAAATGAAGACAGTTGAGCCTCAAGAAGAACCCCCAAACGACGATCAGACTACTATGAACGATTGAACCACGGAGGAATAATCTCCATAACTCTCCTGAACGCGACCTCGTGCATAACCCATGTGTGAGAGGGGGATCCCAGTAAGCTTATACAAAAATTGGATTTTCTCTCCCTATCACAAGATGCTAAGTTTTTTTGACAACTTTGGAAAGTTATCCTTTCAACCTATTCCAAATCCCTACACCTTAATTTAATGTAGGTTTTCTAACAAAAATGTAAAAAAGTCTGATAAATTTTAGTTTAGCGTTGATTTTAGTGGTTGTTGTTTACTCAGACGTGTATGAGAGTGAAAAATGATGATATTATGACTCAATGCCCAAAACATGCTTAAGAAATGATAAGTAGTATTTTCTTTCAATGAATGTCTATTTAAGGGAAGGAGAAGGATTTTCCTTTTACTTTCAAACACTAAGATGCAATGACCTCATGCAATAGTCCTCAATCAAAAATCAGATACAATGCTAAAATGTTTATATGTGACTGATAATCAGTTTGATGTAAATCTTCCTATGTTAATAAGACTTCAAGATATATGAGATTTAAGCAATCCAGAAAAAAACTTCACAAAAACAAAATCACACCCTCGTTGTGATCAAATAAGAAAAAAGAAAACCAAATCCAAACAGGAGGAAATGCTTGGAGAAAAGACCTCAAAGATAAAAATGAAATAGTGAATAGATATTTGAATTTCCTTACAACTGCTTTCAGTCAATCAGATAAGTGAGAAAGCAGTAGATCGACTCCAAATCTTAGGGAAGAAGAGTGACTAGAAGCAAGGAAAATAGACGTCAAAAATCCAAACAAAACATCATCAATCCTTAGAAATCAAATAATTGGAGGCTAAACAAGGACACACTAAGATAGCATAAACCCTGAGCAGATGAATCAACAACAAGAAGACTGAGAAATCAACTCCCAAGAATTTTTTTGGAGAAATAAGGGTAGCGCTCTTCTGTCAAGGGTACCAGAGCATTGCAACACTCTGTGGGAGCCTACAAGGGAGTTCCAACTCCCTAGTGGTAAAGACAAAGGAGCGTTGGCCTCTCAGAACTCAAAAACTTGCCCAGAAATAAAAAACAACTTGGGAAAAATGCAGAAATTCAGCATGTAAGATGAATCCAAGAACCAAGAACACATCTAAGTATTAGAGACACAACATGCATAAGATTTAAAAAATGGGCAAAGGATAAAACAAGACCTAGGAAAGGAACCAAAGCTGAAAGATTTGTTCCCCAACGGAGTCGCCAATTTCTGTTACAGGAGAATCCCCTTGCGGACAAGTGGATTCCCTCTTGGACTCTAGACTCCTAAGACCAAGACATAAAGGGTGTTAACGTTGGTCACTGACATCCTTTTAAACCTATCTAAACTAATGTATAGATAAGAGGAATAAAGGTGTACCTTTTTAATGATGTTCATCCTCGCACAGTCCGAGTTGAGCTTTGATCCCTAAGCTCCTCGATAAGTCCTGCAAAACAAAAAAAGACATAACAAGCTTCCTATTCTAATAAGATTAGCTTGAAACTAGATCTATCTAATAGAGACAAGTTCATGTAGAATCAACACAACCTTGAAAGAAACAAGCCAAGCACATATGTATATTAATGAGAACAATAGAGAATACTTACAGACCTTTTATGAAGGTTCATCATCCTCTCCCATCTCTCCTTGTCCAACCCTTTGCTCAAGTAATCCACACACAAACTGATTATGCTTCAATGATATCTCCCTTATGAGATCATAAGTTTGATTCCTTCAATATCTCCCCTTCCTTATGAGATCATAAGTTAGGTGCTTCTCTATTTCTCCATTTCCTCTTTCACCATGAAAAGGCCTCCTTATATAAGCTTGGAGAGACCCAACCACCTTAGAGATTCTTGGGATAGGTTGAGGATCCTTCTCCATCAGTTGTGGATCCTCCCTAAGATGTACCCTTGACCTCAGATTCAAATCCAACCAACTCCAGAGATGAAGGGGATTTTCCCCTGATTTTCCTCAACAACCCAAAATTTGCTCAAACAGGACAGCACTCCCCCAAAAGGGTGCACAAAGTGTTGCAAATCTCCCCCAAAGAAGGGTAGGGAGCGTTGGCACTTCATGACAATGGGTAGGGGAGCCTTTCCCTTCAAAAATAATTTTTAAGGGGTATTTTCAATGGTAAAATCTTTGTACTCTTTGTCATGTGATTTCTCCTTCTTAAACCAGTCTTTGAAGGTGTCTTAAGTGTCCCTGTGATGTCGTTAGAGACATGACATAGAAAATATGACAGTATGATTTTTGCAACACTTGAGACCAATATGCGACACTTGTGACACTTGTAATGACGACAATAGGTCATCATTGAAGTGAGTAAATTTGATGTGTAACACTTTGTGGATTGAGTTATCCTAGAAGTATGGTTAGAGAACCCATGCTTATTTGTGGAATAATGAGATGAAGGTCAGTGAATTTGTCAGTGAAACTATCCTATATGGATAGTGCTTGTCATGCCATTTCCGGTGGTATGTGGAACGTCACATAACTCCTCACGGTTAGAGAGTTATGGCCATGAGAAGTTGGAGAACCCAGGTTTGGGTAATGGAACCAAGTTTTTTTTATGGATAATGGTATCAGTTTTGATATATTTGCAGGTAATACTATTCTATATGGATGGTACATGTCATTCCATTTCTGGTGGTATGTGGAACGTCGCATAAATCCTCACAGTTTGAGAGTTATGGCCTTATGAAGTTGGAGGAGCCTCTTATGTCATCTAGAAGCCCCAAAAGGTCAAAGTAGTCAAAGTGGTTTAAGATATTTTAGAAGTTAAATAATAAATTGAAGTGATAAGTGTACTATAATTCAAATTGAATACAAAATAAATTATTTAAATAATAAATTTAATGGATAAATTAGAAGTGGGTTAACCTTAAAATAAGGAAAGTGGGCAAAGTGACCTAGAAGATATTTTTAAAGAAGCTACTTGGAGAGTATAAATAAGAGGCAAGGCTCTCTCATTTTAATAAAAATTGAGAATATTGAATACCTATAGGTGTCTGAGGTAACCAAAGGATATCTAAGCCTAATTTCTGAGGGAAGGTGAAGAAAAGAAGGTTGGAATTCAAGGAAGGATAAATTCTTTTGATGATGCTTTCTAAGGTATGTTATTTACAGGCCATCTCACCATTTTCGCAATAACTTTTTTCTAGAAGGATTTAGACCGTGAAATTTCTATTCCATTGAGGAAACATATCCAAGTATCTGTGTTAAAAAATTCAGCTTGTGGGTCGTTGTATTTTTGGAGTTACACTCCGTGGAAAATAGGGTTTGTGGCTAGTCCTGAAACTAGTCAAAAACACGTGTTTCGAGTAAAAACATCATAAATTATTCATAACAGATCCAAATTCAGTAAGACCAAATGTTTTGGTTAGAATATAGTCTTTAGTATGTTTTTTAATAGTTTCAGATCGATTCAACAAATATTATGTGTGGGGAACTCTCTACAAGGTCGCTCTCTAGAATAAGACAGAATTTAGCAAGGTATGTCATTTTTTCTATAAATCATTTTATGAGAGGTTCCAACTAGTGAAACCTAGAGGAATTGCATAAAACACACTGAATAACATTGTGTATCAATTTCATATCTTTATTCATTACAGGTACAAAGTTATGATCATTTCAAATTAGGATGTTGACTAATCCAAAACTATGCATGTGAGACTAAAGAAAAGTTTGATGACGATGCTAGTCTCTTGTTGTCAAAGTTAAGGAAGGTTTGCAGGTATGTGATCATATACACCAGTTCTATTACAGAGTTACAAATCATATTTGGATGATGAAATTGATGAGGATTTTTGGTTAAGATACATGTTGGGTACATGGTTGAGACAAGTAGTTGATGAGGTGGCACATACATGAGGTGTATAGTTGATGATGTTGGTACATATTGATGAGTCATAGTTGATGAGTAGTTTACACATTATTGGTACATACTTGGTACATGGTTGGTTGAACTTGTGTATGGTACAAGTTGATTACAAGCTGTTTGGTACAGGTTGGTGCATGGTTTATGCACTTGTTTATGGTACAGGTTGAAGTATAGGTTGATGCATGGTTCGGGTTTATCGGTACAGGTTTACAATGATATATCTCACAGTGATAGTGTGACAGTGGTTCCATCATTCTACTTCTACTTCAAGGTGGTTGGACGAGGCAAGGAAAGATGGTTGTAGCCACCTTTTGGTTGTAGCCAGAGAACATAGGGGGTTGTAGCCTCCTTCTGGTTGTATCCAGAGAATTGGGGAGTTGGAGCTTCCCTCAGGTTGTAGCCTGAGAAACTAGGGGGTTGGAGCCTCCTTCCAGTGGAAGCAATAAAACAAAGGAAGTTGGTGCTTCCAATGAATGTAATTATTCAAGACATATAAGAAAAAACATTATGTGGTTTTCTGCCACTTCGGTTTTCCACGTAAAACACTGGTGTACTATGTATGTGTATGATTGTTCATTTGTTCATTGATCATTATTGGATGATAATTCTACATTGATATAACACTTGGATTATTTGGTTTAAAAAGGATTATAATTTCTCTATTACTGATTCACCCCCCTCTCGGTAATCCAACAATTGGTATCAGAGTAGGTTCCTTTAGAAATCAGTTTAACCACTGAAAGGTAGATCATGGAGAGAAACAACTTGTATAAAAATGGAATACCACATTTTGATGGACAAAAGTATGTTTTTTGGAGCATAAGGATGAAGACATATATATAGGCACAAGGATTTCAAGTTTGGCAATCAATTGTAGATGGATACACAGCACCAGCATTTCCACCAACAAATGACAAAGCAATGAAACTTGGTGAGAATAATTCCAAAGCCAAAAATGCACTTTTGAATGGTCTCAGTGAGACGGTATTCACCAAAGTTGAACATTGTAAATCCACTAAAGAGATTTGGGAAAAGCTTTGAAATATTTGTGAAGGAGACACAAAAGTCAAAGAAGCAAAGTTTCAAACTTACAAAGGTCAGTTCGAACAACTAAAAATGAAGGAAGATGAAAATATTGCAGCCTACTTCTTACGAGTCGATGAAACAGTGAATGCAATCATAGGATTGCAAGAATAAATCGAAGAATCTATAATTGTTCAAAAGGTACTAAGATCTCTTCCTATGAGCTTAAACCCTAAGATATCAGCACTAAAAGAAAGACCGGATCTAAACTCAATAAGCATGGTCAAACTGCATGGAATCTTCACAGCATATGAAATGAGAACTGAACAGGAAAATCCAGATGTTAAAGAAGTATCATTTAAAGCATCCAAAAGATCAAAGCAAAAGAAACAACAACAAGAATAATATAGCAGCAGCAGTGACGTCTTGGAAGATGATGAAGAAGTGACCAACTTCGTTAAAAGACTAAACAAGGGAACCAACGGTAGGTATAGAGGTAAGCTTCCTTTAATTTGTTTTAATTGTGATGGTATTGGTCATTTTTCTAACAAATGTCATAAGAAAAAGAGAAATGATGAAGGTTACTCGAAAGGAAAACACACATATAAAGGAAAAAGAAATACAAATAAAGTTTTCAAGAAAAGCTTATGCACCAAAGAAGACAACTCATCATTAGATGAAGATGAAGTTAGTGACAGTGAGATAGGAAGAGTTCTATTCATGGCAATAAAAGACTCTAACAAAGAAGACTCCGAAGAAGAATATGAAGAAGCCAAAGAAGGATATGAAGAAGCTGAAGAAGAAATTGAAGAGGAAGAATTTGACTATCGAGAAGAATTAATGTGTGCCATAGAAGTTATCAGAAGAGAAAACAAGAAAAACAAGAAACTACAAGCATAACTAGACAAGAAAAAGGACACTTGAGAACTAGAACAAATGATCACAAAATTGAAGGTTCAAATAGAAGAAGATAAAAGAATTGAAGAAACAATCAAAGAACAGCTAGAAGAAAAGGACAAGATCATTGGAAACTTGGAAGCAAAGATTGTCACACTAAGAAAGGCTATTCAAAAAAAAAATATGCAGAATAGATCAAAAGTTTTGGATGACATTATCAGTAGTCAAAAATCTCATCTTGACAAGTTAGGACTTAGATACAATCAGAAAGAAAAGGGATCAAGATCCAAAACAACAGAGCAAGAAAAAAATCCAAAAAGCTATGTAGAAACAATCAAAGGGGATATGTAGATATACAAGGAAGATTACAGGGAAACTCCGCCACCAAGAAGATTCAGATTTCAGAATCAACAACATATAGATAGGCATCAAGAAGAAGAAGGATTCATAAGATCTTCAACTCCTAGGTATCAAACTATATTTTTTGGTTTATGTTATGCATGTAATAATTTTGGACATAAAGCTGTGAATTGCAGAGCTAACAAAAGGAACAATAACAACTTTGAGAGTCATACACAAAGGGGTTATTCAAGAAGACCTAGTGAAACAAAAAGAAGAAGTTATGACAGGTTTGAATCTTTGACCACTGAAGTGGAATGTTACAAATATAACAATTTTGGACACATGGCCAAAGATTGTAGAATGACAGTCCCTCCTAAAGAACCTGAACAGAATAACAACAATCACACACAGGAACCTCGAAAAATGACATGGATAAGAAAGCAAGATCAGTATAGCAATGAAGAATGCACAATCCCTCTACAAGATAAGTAGAAGAAAAACGGTTGGTATGTTGACAGTGGGTGTTCAAAACACATGAAAGGTGATAGAGAAAAATTGCTTACATTATGAAAGGAAAGAAATGGATCAGTCTCCTTCGGAAATGATAATTCAGCCAAAATCATTGGAGAAGGCACAATCCGAATTGGGAACAAGAATGAAACGGCACAAAATGTTCTACTGGTAGAATATATGAAACATAATATTCTAAGTGTGAGTCAAATGTGTGACTAAGGTCATAAATTTACTTTTGATTCACAAAAGTGTGAGATAAGAAGAGAAGGTTCAAGGAAATTTGTCGATACAACTGCAAGAACTTCAAACAACATATATGTGTTAAGTGAAATTGGAAATGAAAAGTGTTTTCTAGGAAATGAAGATGAAAGTTGGCTATGGAACAAAAGAATGGGTCACATGCATTTTGATAACCTTGTCAAAGTCAGCAAAAGAGAAGCAGTCAGAGAAATGCCCCAGATCACGAAACCAACCAACACTTTATGCAATCATTGTCAACAAGGAAAGCAAACAAAGACCATGTTCAAATCAAAGGAATATTCAACAAAAATACCACTGGAAATTGTGCATATTGATCTAGTTGGACCAACTACAACAAAGGGCTTAAAAGGTGAGAGATACTTTATGTTATTAGTTTATGATTATACAAGAATGACTGCAGGTTTTTTTCTCAAGCACAAGTCAGAAGCTTTTGAAAACTTCAAGATCTACAAGGAAATGGTTGAAAATGAGATGGATTCAAGAATCAAATGCTTGAGATCAGATAATGGAGGAGAGTTCACTTCAAATTAATTTATGGACTACTGCAGCAGTCATGGAATAAAAAGGAAATTCTCCATTGTTAGTACACCTCAACAAAATGGAGTTGTTTAAAGAAAAAACAGGACAGTACAGGAAATGGCTCGAACAATGTTAATGGATTCCAAATTGACAGATATATTTTGGACATGGGCAGTGCATACAGCAGTTCACATTCAAAACAAAGTAATGTTCATAAACAACACTGATAAAACTCCCTACGAGCTATGGAAAGGAAGACCAGCAAATGTGAAGCACTTCAGAGTTTTTGGAAGCAAATGCTACATCAAAAGAGAAGATAGAAGAATGGGAAAGTTTGACTCTCATGTGGACAAAGGAGTACTTGTTGGTTACTCGAGTACAAGGAAAGCATACAAGTGTTACAATCTAAGATTGAACAAAGTTGTGGAAAGCATCAATGTAATAATTGATGAAACAGGCAGACTAGAATCAAAGGAAGAAGAAAATAAATCAATGGAACAAATTTTCGAAGAAGAAGCAGAAGATGAAGTAGAAGAGGAAGATGAAGAGAATCCGACAGAAACCGAAGAGCAAGTTGAACAAGTATCTCCAAAGGCACCTAGCAGACTAGTACAAAAGAATCATCCTTCAGATTAGATTATTGGAAACAAAGATGAAAGAGTTGAGACTAGAAGAAAAATCCATTCACCATAACAAACACACCTAGCACTCTTATCTACAATTGAACCAAATTGTTTTGAAGAAGCCAACAAGGATGAATTTTGGAATAAGGCCATGAATGAAGAATTGGATCAAATAGAGAAAAATGACACTTGGGAACTGGTTCCAAGACCAAAGAATAAGAATGTGATCGGCACAAAGTGGGTCTTCAAGAATAAATTGAATGAAGATGAACATGTTACAAGGAACAAAGCTAGATTGGTATGTAAAGAATATGCACAGATTGAAGGAATCGACTTTGAAGAGACATTTTCCCCAGTTTCCAGAATGGAAGCAATCCTTTTGCTTTTAGCTTATGCATGCTCCAAAAATATTAAAGTGTATCAGATGGACGTAAAATCAACTTTTATGGATGGGGAACTTGAAGAAGAAGTCTACATTGAACAACCAGAAGGATTTCAACTGTCATAGAACGCATATTATGTGTGTAAATTAAAGAAGGCCTTGTATGGTCTAAAACATGCTCCTGGAGCATGGTAATATAGACTGGATAAGTATCTACAACAGGCAGGGTTCAGAAAAGGAAGTGCAGACAACAACCTCTACATCAAGGTAATATTTTATTAGTTGAAGTTTATGTTGATGATATTATTTTTTGTAGTGATGATGACAGGTTAATCCAGAAATTTGCAAAACATATGCAGAATGAATTTGAAATTGCGTTACTTGGAGAACTATCTTTCTTTCTAGGACTTCAGATACGTCAAAGAAACCAAGGAATTTTTATTTCTCAAACCAAGTATATCATAGAAATGCTAAATAGGTTCAGAATGGAATATTGCAAACCAGTTATCACTCCCATGCAAACCAGTTGCAAGTTGAGAAAAGATGATGATTCGAAGTCTACAGATAAGAGGCAATACAGGTCAATGATTGTCAGCCTACTATATGTGACAACATCCAAACCAGATGTAATGCAGGCAGTTGGACAGGTGGCACGGTTTCAAGCAACACCAAAGGAATCACATGTATTAATAGTGAAGAGTATTTTCAGATATCTCAAAGGAACAGAAGAGTTTGGATTATGGTATCCAAAAGGAAAGGATCTATCACTTATTGCCTACATAGATGCAGATTGGGCAGGTTGTATTGATGACCGACGAAGCACCAGTGGAGTAGCGTTCTACTTGGGTGAGTGCTTAGTATCATGGCTAAGCAAGAAACAATCATCAGTGTCTTTATCTACAGCCGAGGCAGAGTATATTGCAGCAACATCATGTTGTACACATGTTCTTTGGATGACACAAACTCTGACAGATATACAGGTTGAGTATGATGAGCCCATTCCAATCTATTGTGATAATACAAGTGCCATCAATATCTCAAAAAACCCTGTAATGCACTCCAAGATGAAGCACATTTCAATCAAGTATCACTTTCTACGGGAGCATGTTGTAGAAAAGAACATCAAAGTTGAGTATGTGGGCACAAAAGAACAAGTGGCAAACATCTTTACAAAACCACTTCCACGTGAAGCCTTTGAGTATATTTGCCAGAGACTCAAAGTTATTTCTACTCCAAAATGAATGCTTTTGAATGCTTATATTATATGTCTTAGATGCACATGAGGAAGCACCATAAGAGGACAGTTCAGTCAAGGGGAGCAACCTCGGATGGAAAGATACCTTTGCCATTGATGAAAAAGGGGGAGAGATTTATCAGATGTAGAGGATAGAAGCATGATTCCAGGGGGAGAAATGGTCACAGATATGCAGAGGATAGAGGCATGGTTCCATGGGGAGCATGAGTGATATGACTTCAATATTGCATCAAACTGTTTCTATCAATGCCAAACGGGGAGATTGTTTATTAAGGTTGGTTGTCATTGATGTCAACCCTTGAAGAAAGCCCGGTAGCACAAAGGTTTGGGAAATGGACCCAAGTTTGTTTGATGTAAAGATGAATCATTATATTCTT
This sequence comes from Picea engelmannii, assembly GCA_009831015.1. Taxonomy (NCBI): domain Eukaryota; kingdom Viridiplantae; phylum Streptophyta; class Pinopsida; order Pinales; family Pinaceae; genus Picea; species Picea engelmannii. The sequence goes on along the minus strand of ML777131.1, from coordinate 661,020 downwards.
GTCATGGTTGATAATAATTACATATGAATGAACTCCAAAGCGGTCCCCTTATGGTGAAATCCCTCACATGAAGACGCTTTGCGGATTGAGTTATCCTAGAAGTATGGTTAGAGAACCCATGCTTATTTGTGGAATAATGAGATGAATGTCAGTTAATTTTTCAGTAAAAATATCCTATATGGATATTTCTTTTCATGCCATTTCTGGTGGTATGTGGAACGTCACATAACTCCTCACGGTTAGAGAGTTATGGCCATGAGAAGTTGGAGAACCTAGGTTTGGGTAATGGACCCAAGTTTGATTGATGGATAATGGTATGCATTTTGATATATTTTCAGGTAATACTATTCTATATGAATGGTACATGTCATTCCATTTCTGTTGGTTTGTGGAACGTCACATAACTCCTCAGGGTTTGAGAGTTATGGCCTTACGAAATTGGAGGAGCCTCTTATGTCATCTAGAAGCCCCAAAAGGTCAAAGTAGTCAAAGTGGTTTAAGAGATTTTAGAAGTTAAATAATAAAGTGAAGTTATGAGTGTACTTAATTCAAAGTGAATACAAAATAAATTATTTAAATAATAAATTTAATGGATAAATTAGAAGTGGGTTAACCCTAAAATGAGGAAAGTGGGCAAAGTGACCTAGAAGATGTTTTTAAGGAAGCTACTTGGAGAGTATAAATAAGAGCCAAGGCTCTCTCATTTTAATCACACTTTATCATATTGAATAACTATAGGTGTCTGAGGTAACCAAAGGATATCTAATCCAAATTTGTGAGGGAAGGTGTAGAAAAGAAGGCCGGAATTCAAGGAAGGATAAATTCTGTTGATCATGCTTTCTAAGGTATGTTATTTACAGGCCATCTCACCATTTTTGCAATAACATTTTTTTATAGAATGATTCAGACCACAAAATTGCTATTCCATTGAGGAAACATATCCAAGTATATGTGTTAAAAAATTCAACTTGTGGGTCGTTGTATTTATGGAGTTACACTCCGTGGAAAATAGGGTTTGTGGCTAGTACTGAAACTAGTCAAAAACAGGTGTTTCGGGTAAAAACGTCATAACTTCTTCATAACAGATCCAAATTCAGTAATACCAGATGTGTTGGTTAGAGTATAGTATTTAGTATTATGTGTAACAATTTCATATTGATTCAACAAATATTCCGTGCGAGGAACGCTCTACAAGGTCGCTCTCTAGAATAATCCAGAATTGAGCAAGGTATGTCATTTTTTCTATAAATCATTTTATGAGAGGTTCCAAGTAGTGAAACGTGGATTTCTTGCATAAAACACACTAAAGAACATTATGTATCAGTTTCAGATCTTTATTCATTATAGGTACAAATTTATGATCATTTCAAGTTAGGGTTGTTGACTAATCCAAAACTAGTCATGTGAGACTAAATAAAAGTTTGATGAAGATGCTAGTCTCTTGTTGTCAAAGTTAAAGAAGGTTTGTAGGTATGTGATCATATACACCAGGTCTATTATAGAGTTACAAATAATATTTTTATGATGAAATTGGTGAGGGATTTTGGTAAAGGTACTGTAACACCCTGTTTCCCCCAGATTGTAAATATAACTGAACTGGCCAAGGACTATGGCAAAAACTCATAAGTATGAATATCTGCTGTAAATGGACCTGCAGGAAGGGGTCAATGAATGTAAATGATATTTTGAATTAATTGCAGAACTGCTGAGAGGGGATGTGTGGAAAAGATACCACGATGGTGGTGGAGGGCACCTTGAAAAAGGGGCGTTAACTTCCACTGAGAATTTAATACAGTATTTGGACTCCACTGGCCCGGAGAACCAAAAGCGGCTCGCTGGCCCTGAAATAAATGCCTTGCAGGCTGGTAGGTTGATGGCTTGATGAGGGATGGGGAGGTGAACCGCCTATCCGTAGAGCCATCATGACTAACCAGCGCGAGGGTAATCGTTCCACACGCAACCTCGCGAGAGGATAAGGCGTATGGATGGAACGATTGACGGGGGCAGATGCGAGGGGAACTATGGAAATTCTACGCAGAGTGAGTGATCGTAGAGAGGGAGGATTGCAACCTTCGCTCCTGGACACTGGCAGACAGGAAGACACAAGTCTCAGGACATCGTGGTCTCAGCTCGGGGGTGGCTAGTGGTAAATCCAGTAGGAGTCACTACGCCTACGGTTGGGTGGAAACGAGCACTCCTCTCAGCAGTCGCTCCCATTGCTATAGTTACTTCTGATAAGTATTTTGCTTTTATTGCATCTCGAAATTATATGTTGTCACATATGTTCATAGACTTGTGGAATTGTAACTATTTCCTGTGTAAGAATGTCTGTGCAGAAATGGATAATGAGTAGATGTTGGCTCATAGAATTGTGAAATTATAAATGACTCCCGTA
>ML777131.1:628359-649404 GCA_009831015.1 Picea engelmannii | reverse complement strand
GTCGGGAACACCGTAGGAAAATCCCGGTACAATCATAGCCGTCCGTCTGCGGGGACAGGTGGCAAAAGATCGGGCGCCGTCGGCGTTTTGATCATCGGAGTTTCGATGGTAAGGAAATTGTGCAACAGGAAACCGCGATCCGCAATTTCCCGATAGGATCTCAAGAGGAAGAGAATCAACGACTTGTAATCCCTGTGAAGTTTCGCGAAATCTCGAGGACCGTCCGATCGTGGAGGAGTTGCGCGGGAGATAACCCGTGAGTACAGGTGTGGAGAACCAAAGTCCATCGGACTTCGGGGTTTTGGCGTTCGGGGATTGATAAGGTGAGATTTCTACACCTCGTGAAATCGCGAGTCGCGATTCCCCGAATCGATCTAAACCGTCGATCAGGATGGGGGCACGTGGTGAAGGATCCTGAGGAGTCGGGATTCGAGGTTTGGCAAGGTCTGTGACCTTGTGCACCAGGAACCGCGGTTTCCCGAATCGCGATTTCCCGATAGCCGAGTGGAGGACAGGTGGCATCAGACTTCGGGGTTTTGGCGTTCGGAGAATCGGGGTTCTCGACGTCAAAGAGTCATGCATCGCGGATTCGCGATCCGCGAAATCTCGAAGTGACGTGGCGTGTGGGACCGCGATCGTCGGTGGAGTACAAGTGGAAGCATATCGGAGTTCGGGGTTCGAGGATTCACCGTGTAAGTGAACCACGGCATTTCATGCGCTGATTTCCCGATAGGGTAATCTCCGATAGAGGGAAGTGTTGACCCATTGACCATCGGGGATCGGGGTTTTGTTGTGTATGTAATTTGTGATCGCGTGAATCGCGAACTCCCGAGTCGCGATATCCCCATATAGAACCGGGGATTGGCATTTCGCTAATGCGAAGTTTAGGGAGATTTCCCATGAATGGGAGATTAATCCCAAAATTTTTAAATTATGGTAGTGGGTGTGTTACAGGTACATGTTGGATACATGATTGAGACAAGTAGTTGATGAGGTGGCACATACATGAGGTGTATAGTTGATGATGTTAGTACATATTGATGAGTCATAGTTGATGAGTAGTTGACACATGATTGGTACATACTTGGTACATGGTTGGTTTCACTTGTGTATGGTAAAGGTTATTTACAGGTTGTTTGGTACAGGTTGGTGCATGGTTGATGCACTTGTTTATGGTACAGGTTGATTATAGGTCTAGGTACAGGTTGATGCATTGTTAAGGTTTATTGGTATAGGTTTATAGCGATATATATCACAGTGATAGTGTGACAGTGGTTCCATCATTCTACTTCTAATTCATGGCGGTTGGACAGGGCAAGGACAGGTGGTTGTAGCCACCTTCCGGTTGTAGCCAGAGAACATAGGGGGTTGTAGCCTCCTTCTTGTTGTAGCCAGAGAATTGGGGAGTTGGAGCTTCCCTCAAGTTGTTGCCTGAGAAACTAGGGGGTTGGAGCCTCCTTCTAGTTGCAGCTAGAAAACAAAGGAAGTTGGTGCTTCCAATGAATGTAATTCTTCAAGACATATAAGAAAAATCATTATGTGGTTTTCTCTCGCTTCAGGTTTCCACGTAAAACACTAGTGTACTGTGTATGTGTATGATTGTTCATTTATTCATTGCTCATTATTGGATGATAATTCTACATTGATATAACACTTGGAGTATTTGGTTTAAAAAGGATTATAATTTCTCTATTATTGATTCACCCCCCCCCCCTCTCAGTAATCCAACAATCTCTAGACCCTGGATATGGTCAGGGGATAAAACCCAAGAGTCAGGCCCTAAAGAAATTTACTAGGCTTATGGTGCCAAGAATGACACCTTGAACCACCAAAAATGACCTCTCAAAATCATTTTTCGCCTCTAACTAGGTATATAGGTACCATTATAATTTTTTAGAACTAGGAAAATGCCTTCTCCTGAGGGGGATTCGGGAATGGTTGGCTAAAGACTAGATTAGGGAGGTAAATACTATCTTAGGAAAGACATGATCAACTAAATATTGTCTTAGGACTTGGTATGACTTAACAAGAACACACATGCACTTTAGAACATGTGTGTTCTCTATCTTAGAAACACTCACAAATTGTAAAGGATGAATGTGCTACTACTAAAAAAAAGTGTGCATTTGCATTCCTACTCAACAATGTACGTGCATTCATGAAAATTATGAGTTGGCAAGCATGTGTGGTGGTTGGGGGAGAATCAAGGCTATAGGATTAGGAACATGTGCATGTTTCTAAGAATGCACGAGAATTCATTTGTGTGTGCATTCCTGCACGCCCTATTACCACTTTTTTTACCATTAACTTCGTGCAAGTTCCCAGACTTTAATTTCCACTTATTTCAATGGTATATTACTTCTTTGTGCCATGTTAAATTGAGGATCCAAAACCAATATTATTACTATAACCTTCTAAAGAGATATCTTGTTCCCTCAATTCACTACACCTAATTGTTTTCTGATCATGAGTGATGATAGGATGAAAGTAGTTGAAGGACTTCTAAAGGACATTATAGTTCAATTTGGAAATCTTGATCTTCATGATTTCTAGGTTATGGATATTGAAGGGTACAATTACAAGGTACTACTTGGAAAAACTTGGATGGGAGATATGCATGTTGTTTCCATTAAGGAAAAAAGTTCCTTGAATCTTAAATAGGGCATGTAGAAACTTAAGACTTCTATTACTAACCGTGGCCATATGTCGATGAATGTTTTTTTTTTTTTTTTTTATCAACAATGGTTTTTGCAACAATCACACTCAAGTCTTGAATTTGAACACTGACTCATCAAATAATTATGTGTCGAAACCCTAACACCTAGGAAATGTTAGATGGATATATCTATGCCCTGTAGAATGCATCCTTGTTTTTCCTACCACTAGACTCGGTGTAGAGTTAGAGAATACCAAGGTTCTTGTCACAACATTTGATGGAATTGTACAATATTGTACCTACAACACCCTAATAACCCCAAGTTTTTGGTCCAAATATTTGATATGAATATTACTTGTTTACATGATATTCATTAGAGAAGGCCCCAACTTTTTGTGACTATCTCCCTTATCAAGTTGTTTATGCATGTGTTGATCAACTATCTATCTATCTATGAATGCCTGGAAATCCTCCAACTATCCATCCACCACATTGAACTAATAAGTTCACTGCAAGGAAAACACCATTTAACATAGGTTTTAGGAAAGGATTTTACTGTTACAATATTGGACAGAATTTTAAAAAAAAACTCTGCAAAATCCTCTGCCAATGACATTGTAGGTTTTAGTGGATGTCCACTATAACTAAAAATTCTAGGTGACTAGAGGTTTTAACAGAGGTTTTTTATTATGGACTTAAAATAGTAAGGCACACCAATATGAAGCTATTTCATACACACTAGTGCATGTTATATATTTAAAAGCACTAGGGTTTCAAGGACATAGGAGCATCAGTTCTCCAAGACCAAAGTGGAGCATCAATGCTCCAATACTAGAGTGAAGTTCCAATGTCAATGCTCTAAGACAAAAGTGGAGAATTGGTGCTCCAAAACCAAAGTAAAACACCAAAGTCGATGCTCCAAGATCAAAGAGGAGCACTAATGCTTCAATGCTAAAATTGAGAATTGGTGATATCAAACAATAAATAAATTATTAGTTTATTTTCAAAAAATTATGTATACTTAATAATTTGTTCATTTGACAACATTGTTGTGCATATAATATTTTTTATGGTTTCTTAATGTTGATTGATTAAATTTAATCAATACATGAATATTAAAATTGAGTGATAACATAACTTCTATTTTGAATATTCCAAATAGTAGTTATTACCCTTTTTTATTAATGAATCTTTTATTTACAATTAAAATTTGAAAATAGTAAACAAATATTAACCAAAAATTATAATTTTGGTTATTTGAAATAAATAAGTTATAGTTAGAAGCATATGAAACAAGACATTAGAAATCTAGAAATAAATAGAAAACAATATTATGAATTGTACATAAACTAATATAGAAATGTTAAGTTTTACACTATAGGGTAGTGAAACCACCCATACAAACCCATGATGAGTGTTAAACCACTCAAGCCATTTAATGTGTGGGTATTTTGTAATTAATAAACCACTCAATTGTTACATGAAAAATGCTTGATGAAAACTGTCCAAAACCACTCATCCACTAGAGGAAATATGCCCAAAATTGTGGAGAATCAATGCTTTCAAACTACGAAGACCACTAGTATCTCTAGTGTTCCATGACAAAAATGGATCATTGATGCTCCCATATATAAGAGAAGCACTGGTGCTACAAGAACACCAAGAAATACACCACACATATCAGGGAAACCTCGTGAACTTGCAAAGAAAGGGAGGTGAAAACCTTGTTAGACATTGCTAAAAAAATGTGTCTCTTTCTTGGTCGAATTTGCCCCTAATTTGTAATCCATAATCATTGATGTAAAACCCTAAAACAAATCCACATCAACCTGCAAAATAAAATAAAAACCCTTGAACCAATTAAAAAAAATTGTAAAACCAACTAATAAATAAGGAACATTAGTGATAAATGAAAAGTAACAAAAATAAAATTAATAATGAGAACAAAAGAAATGATTAAGAGGGAGAAAAAAGGTTACATTGTTGCAATACTCTTTTGCTTCCTCTTATAGAAGCACCTCCTCTTCCTTGTCTTTCATGTGAAATTTCAAAATGAAACAAACCTTCACTTTACCCTCTTTTTAAAAGTGGTATTGTAGTTTTCCTCAACTTGTTTAATAAGTTAATAAAAATACAAACTATTGTTCGGTACATCAATGTTAGGAGCATTGATGCTTCCAATGTACCAAAGAGGAGCATCAATGCTTCTACACCAAAAATAAGCACTAGTGTTTCCATACCTAAGAGGAGCATCAAATATCTATGCTTCAATATCACTATGGAAATACCTCCTCTTCATCTCTTTTTATGTGAAATGAAAAAATGAAATAAACCCTCACTTTTTCCTCCTTTTAAGAGTCATGTTGATTTTTTTCTCGCCTCTTTTAGTAAGTTAAAAGAAATATGAATTATCATTCAATGCTTTGGTGTATTAGGAGCACCAATGCATCTGTACCAAAGAGAAACATCAGATTTGCATCCATACCAATGGAGAGCACTAGTGCTCCCATACAAAAGTGGAGCACCTATTTCTTTTTGAGTTATTGGATTTCCAGTCCACATGGGTCACAGAGCACTAGCGCTCCTACACAATTGTGGAGCATTTTTGCACCTAGAACAAAGTGGAGAACTAATGTAATTTTGGGTTGTCTTCAATTTAGTGCGCATTGGTCTATAAGCACGTGTGCACCTTTACCAAAGTGTAACACAAATGTATTTTTGGTATGTTGTTTCTTGAATTTACTTGTGGTCATGGAGCATAAGTGCATTAATTTTATATTAAAGTGCACTAGTGAATTGTAATGGTTTATGCCTTTTTGACAAAAGAATCCGCTAAGACCTTTTCCCATCAGCCTCTTCTAGAAACCTTTGCTTAAAAATAGAGAAGAGAGAATTGGTTTCGCTAAAACCTCTACCAATTCATATTTTCCCTGTAGCAGTTGAGGCCAATTTGCACTAAATCAAATTACTCGAGTCCCTTATGGGTCAATGCATTATGGATCCCTATTTAGTATGGGATCCATTTCCCTCCTAATTTTCTTTGATGTAACATGTCATAATATACCATGTAACATTTATGCACAACTTGATCGTCTCATGACAATTGCACTTATATTCCTAATTCATGTTGTACATGCTCATTTGATATTCCAATATTTTGAGATTGAGAATATGGAAACTAACACAGATAAGCACCTTCCTTGTACAACACATAACCCACTAAAGATCAATGAGCTGATAAGAGATAACACAATGTGGTTTCAAATAGAGCAATGCTATATCGGGGTGGTTCTTGGAGTTTTATGACCCTTAATTAATTTGTTGAAGTACCTCATAGTTTCAAAATTCTATTACCTAGATGCAAATTGTCATCCTTATGCATCAACTAAAGGGGACCATTTCCTTCTTCTATAAAAACTACCTTACAAGCACTTAACACAAACATGGGTATGGGTTAAAAGAGTTTGCAATGCACTCCTTTTTATAACAATGATTGGTATTATATGAGATGGAGTTTTGGAATTTTTAGTATGCACTAATAATGCTTCGTAACTTGGTTGGATTGTTATCCCTTTATGGTTCTTTGAGCATGTGAAGACTTCATACTTGCACTACTACCAATTTAATGGCTAAGTGTATATTGGCTCACACTCTTACCAATTTAACAATGAATTATATAATGGCTCACACTGCTACCAAGGTTGTGCATAATGTAACACTAGAATAAGCTTGTATAAAGTATAACCCTGATGTAAGTAACATTTTTGTTTGGTTGTGACACTTTGGCACACATTATAGATTAAAAACAAAAGGCTATGCAACCCAAGAGTTAACAATACATTTTTGTCAACTATTTGAAGATGCAAAATATTACTATGTTCTTGTACCTCTCACTACAAAGGTGATTTTTAGAATGGAGGTCCATTTGATGAGTGTCCCTTGACCTATGATCTATCCTTAGAATGCGTTCCATTTTCTTCTTCTTCTTCTCATGACTCGGCTTTGGTTTGTCCTCATTTTGAAGGAAAATATTATTTTTCAGATGATGATAGTGAGGATGATTCTTCTATTCCACCATCTCCTCGGCTAGTTGAGTTGATTGATCATATTCTTGTAGCTGGAACATTTTCTAAATGGAATAAAAAGACCCAAAAAATTGTTGGTTATTTTGTTGATGATCTTGATTCTCCATGTCAATTTTGTGCCATCTTTGATGAGTGTGCCATCTTCAACGAGTGTGTTATCTTCTTCTTCTTCACATGATTTTTCTTTGGTTTTTCCTCATTTTGAAGGAAAACATTATTTTTTAGATCATGATAGTGAGGAGGAACCTTCTATTCCACCATCTCCTCATCTAGTTGAGTCAATTGATCATACTCTTATAGTTGGAAATTTTTCTAAATGGACTAAGAAGACCCAAGAACTTTTTGGTTCTTTTGTTGGTGATCTTGATTCTCCATGTCATTGTTGTGTCATCTTCTTATTCTTTTCTAAATTCTTCTTCTTCTTCTCATGATTATTCTTTGGTTTGTCTTATTTTTGAAGGAAAATATTATTTTTCAAATGATGATAGTGAGGAGGAACCTTTTGTTCCACCATATCCTTAGCTAGTTGAGTTGATTGATCATTTTCTTGTAGATGGAACCTTTTCTAAATGGACTACGAAGACCCAAACATTTTTTGGTTATTTTGTTGGTGATATTTATTCTCCATGCCAATGTTGTTTTCAGTGCCACCAAGCTTCTTTGGCTCATTTGTCTTGAGATTTAAATATTCCAAACCTTCAAACTTATAAATAAGATTATGGTCAACCAAAATGGTAAGGAGTGATAGAAGAATATTATTTCTTATTGAGAACATTGTACTTGGGACTTAGTCTCTAGATATGAGGTGAGATGCAAGTGGGTTTACAAAACCGAGTTTTTTATGGATGGAAGTGTGGATAAACATAATCCTCATTTAGTTTCCAAAATTTTCTTTGAAGTCAAAGGCATCAATTACTCTAAAATGTTTGCACTTGCAACCAAAAGGAGTTCTATTCACCTTGTTCTTTCACTCAAATATTCATAGAACTAATAGGATCATTAGATGAATGACAAAAATATTTTTTTGCATGGATATTTACAGGAAGATTCTACATGGAGAAACCTCCCATTTTTTCAAGGTCACTCTACTCTTGTTTATTTCCTCAAAAAGTATTTATATGGACTAAAATAAGCATTGGAAGATTGGTATGAGAAGATGGATCAATTTCTTCTTAATTTGGAATTTTGAGGTGCCATTTTCACACCAATGTGATGCAAGAGAATCACCCTCAACACTCAAAGAGGCACAATGGAGGACAACTTAGCTTCCAACGCAGTGCATTCAGAACTAGTTTGGATTCCAAGGAGGGCATGTCACATTAAATTTTAAACCCTTGTAATTAAAGGCCCTTTAAATATTTTGAGGCAAGAGCCATTATATGTGCTCCAGGAGATTGTAATCACTTTAATTAACTATAGGATTGTACAGATATTGCGCTTCGACTCATATATGGGTTGTAAATGTCCATTTAATGTAATAATCTTAGTGGTAGGTTGCTTTAATTGCGAAAATATAGCACTAGAATAGTATGGAGGGAAGGCTCAAAAAGCCCCCTCATGTATAAATGTATATAATCTAGGCCCAAAAGAGGTTGCTGAAGTTTATTGTGATTTTTGTTGAAGAGATTTGTAAATAAGAAGCTGAGAGATGCAAGATCCTTTGTAAATATTTTCTGAAGGAATATAATAATGGATATTTGCTTCAAATTATGAGTTTGCTTATCTCTGAGTTATTTGGGTAATGTTATGTCATTTATTTTCGGTGTTGATGCCTAAATGTTAAGGATAACTTTGATTATAATTTTATATATTTCATGTTTTGTAAGGCTGGAGGAGACCCAAGAGGGTAAGGCCTGAGAGAATTTGATTAATCTGCCTGTGTATGAGCATTGTAAGCCTATGGGCAGTTTTATTAAGCATTCATTTCCGACATTGAACATCCCTGTGAGTTGTGTTATCAAATTTTGATTTCTTCGTTTTCCATTCTATTTTTCCGTCTTGCTTGAATGAGTTACAGCCATTGAGAATCAATGATTGTCCATAAACCATAGATTCTTGAGAAACAAGATTTGTTGTGATCTGCCTGTTGTTTGTGTGCTTTTTTCAAGTACCTGTCAAATCCATTTTGTAGAGAGAATCTTTGTTTGGTGGATGTTCTACTATTTGTCACATTCTCCATTCTTCTAACCATCATCATATAAGTATTATGTCTGATATGCAGTTTACTGGCCTTCAATCTAATACAATGTTTACTTGACTCCATGCCCAATGGTGATTCACTGGTCTACATTTTAGCTTATTCCTTTATTCTTTCTCTTTCACTTTACCTGATCCACCTTCTTTCAAAACCCAAACACATCCTTATTTATAAAATCATAGCAATAACTTAAGATGTGCTAGGCTTGACCCTATAGTAGTCTAGGGGTAACTTCTAGCAATAACACAATCCATATAAATTGTTCAATTGTTATCAATGAGCAGGGGATGAACAAAAGGTCATGGGATATGCGAAGGGTTTGTATTGAGCGAAACATGATAAAATGAGGGGGGAAAGAAAAATGGTTACTGCTCAAAGACAACAAACAATCAACTGTAATGTAAACCAAAGAAAATATCACTATGATCCAACCAAGAAACTCCGACTTCAAACTGCTTCAATACAAAATTATTCTTAACTGTAATTAAATTTTAAGAACATGGAGTGAAAAATGAATGTGGGAAGGCGAGGGGGTTGTAATTAAAGAAAAGCGAAATAATGGTAGGGAGGAGAGCGGATAATGTTCATAAAATTAATTAATTAATCCATAATTATTCCATATCAATGCAAAAGATCCAACACCTACCAAATAATCACTGTGCTCAATTTAACAATCATTATGTATAACTCAATCAATTTTGTGTATTACTTTCTCATTGTTCACAATTAGATCATTAACACAGTGTCATCAAAACAAGACAATATGCCTTCCACAACAACTTGTAAGAGTTTTGTTTCTTCCCAACTATCCCAGATAATGTTTAAAACAATTTATAAATGAACACACAATCACTTGTCCCATTATGTTCCATCAAAACATCAATTATTGTCCATGCATTATTTCAATCATCAAATACAAACTTAAAAATCGTTCTCGATTTTGTCCTTTAATTGATTTATAATTAAGTTGCAATGAGGTTATATTGTCAAAGAAATTGTGTCTATCCCTTCTACGATGCATGATATCCATCAAAGCACATAACGGATAGCCAAAACAACCATCAATATTTTAATCACAAAGATCCTGACTTGCCACTTAAACACTCGACAACAATCACCATTTTAACTCATACTATGCTTGGAATACACAAACCATTCGACAAAACGCAGAGCATTTTTGTACAGGTCCAATCACTCTGAAACTAAACATCCACAATGTTGGGCTATCTAATCAATACAACGAGATAGAAACAGCAAGCCTGATCTCATCTCATAAATTGATCAAATTTGCAACAAAACCATTTGTTTTAAAAACCCGCGACCATCTCATATGGCGCAATCAATAATATCCATAGCATATACAGTGTATGGCCATACCATAATAACCACGATTGCAATATTCCCATTTGGAAATTTAAAATACACAGTCACAACAATCATTAACTCAACCTAACATGATGTAGGAAGGCTACACATACCCACACATCACACACGAAGAATTGTTGTGCTTTAATCAATTGTAAAATAATGTTGGGTTAACAATTCAACAATTATAATGTAAGAGACAACAACTGTGCATTCAATCCAATTCTCCAATCAACCAATTACCATGCTAAGATTGTCATAATAACCAATGCAGTGACCAAATACCAAAACCAACACCATTGTCAACATAATCAACAGAGACGAGCCAGAAATCGAACATTGTCCACAATACACCAATAACTCATAACAACCAACAGTATACCCGACAGGCCATAACAGTTCCTTCTATCAAAACTCGAGCTTGAAAAATGAAGGGTTTTCTCTGTGGACCAACACAGGGAGACTAGAGTCGAATCCCATCACCGGGTGAGAACCTATGAGACCAATGGTGCACACTAAGGGTATACCACAAATAAATTTGTAGACAGGGTGATAATTCCCATGATAGGAGAGACTATGAACAAAGGAGCAAGGCTTCATTCTGGTCTTGTAACCACACTTAGAACACGTAGGGTATAACCCTCGTGGTCTTCCCAATCAACCAACTAAAAATGCTGAGATAAAACAAAGCCGAGGAAAAGAAATATGACCCACTGAGCAACCATTAGTAGCATGAACAAACCAATACCCAAGTGAAACAATGTGCAGTGACACAAGGCATTTCAAACCCAGTAAACCCATAACAACAATCGACTGGGTATGGTGATAAGAAAGCGTGGAGATGACCAACCAATCTGGACTGAATAAAAATCCTTCAACCAAGACCAACAAGGATGACAGAGAGCCTTCATGGCTTCTAAACTTAGAATGATCAATGAAACTGTAACTTCAAAACATTATTGCAATGAAACCACACCAACCATTCATTCCAAAAAAATATCACAAATTTACATAGTTGCCTGTCTTGAGGAAAGCATAGACCCATACATCCTGAGCCAATATCTATTTCATAACTAGAGAAAATTCATGGATGGCGAAAAGACATATTTGTAACCAAGAGCACCTTAAAAATGCGAGCTTGGCTGAGCGGTTCTTCCTCTTCTTGAAATTCGGAGCCTAACCAAAACAAAACACAATTGAACAATGGCCAAACTAGGGTGGCGTCCAGTGGAAGGAGTAGGATTGACATGCAGTAAATGCACATCGCCTCCACCCCCACTCATTCAATTCCTTAGTACATGCCAACCCACTAATCCATCAATTCATTCAATTAAACCATGCATCGAAAACAACATCCACTAATTTCCAATAGCACCACCCATATCACATTTAACCACCGCCAACTATACCATAACACATATAAACCATGCTTTCACATAACTCAATAAATCGCATAGCTATTAACTTGTTAGCTAGGATTAAGAATGATCATTCTAATTTCAATGCATGTAGTGTAGCATAGTTTAATCTCTTCTCTTTGCATTTGTTTATATTTCTTTTGTCTCTTGTCAATTGCTCTTATATATTATTACTAACATGTCTCTTTTCCAGGTGTCACAGTAAGGAATCCAGAACAGATAGCCAGGGTAACAATGGATAATCATAGGTCATCGTAATCATGAAATTAGAGCTTAGAGCAACAGAAAAAAACATAACACGCCTTACCCATCATTCACTTGTCGTAATCAGAACCAACATATAATAGGCCTTATTCATTGCCAATAAAACCCATATTTCGTCAATCATGTAGAACCATGTAAGCAGTGTCGAACAACAGCATAAAAATGAAATAAGAACCAGATCTAATCTCCCAATCTACAAGAGGGTCCCACCTACTAGTATTATTATCTTGTTAGATTATAATAATAGGCTTTAGCAATACTTTGCGGGCAAGATCTTCATTGTGATTTTAATCGTCAACAAACTCGCGACTCCACAAGGAATTTTTTTTTCAATAGATTTAGAACTCAGAACTCATGGTTTCGTAGACCAAGAACAATAGATCAAGAAGATATGACCAGAATGATCATGCAAGAGGGGGAAGTGAGCGGATTTAAAGGAAAAATGACTGGGAATTTGGGAATAACTCATGAAAAATGTTAAGTATGAGGGGGTTTATCCCTATATGCATGATCATTCAACCAGATTTTACTCTTAACTTCAAGGAGAGAAATTAATGGAATTTCTCTTTATTTCTCAAATGGATGAAAAAATGGAAAGAAGAAATGGGAGATAACCCAAAAAAAATTCTAGACAACAGTGGAAGAAGATAACAAATTCAAGGGTGTTTTCAGGGGAAACATTGTAACAACTATGTAAGCTTAATTTTTATTGACTAAAAATGCCTTGCAGGAGTATCACTGTGGCAGAACTGATCCAACATCTTATTTTTGACCAAATCAACTAAAGATGGCAGGCAACAAAATCATGACAAAAATAAAACTGCAAAAATTAAAACAGCAGCAATAAAATGACAGAAATGGGAAAGCAACAAGAAATGCTTTAAAACAGAAAGTAGAAATCAAAATACTGTAAAGAAGAAAAGAAAATAATGCAAAATGAAAGAAGAGCTAGGTTATTAGTATACAAAAACTCCAAACAACATTAGAACTTTTCACGTTGGTCCCTCGTAATGTTTCAAGTGAAAACCGTTAGTGTTGTAGGAAAACAATTGCAATTGTAAATCCTTTAGAATATAAGAGTTAGTGTCTAGGACAAAAGAAATTTTGAAAGGACCCAGAAATAACACTTGTAACTCTGAGGTAATTATCAGCCCCTTAACATATATGATTAGATCATCAAGGTAGATATGGATACTTATCAATTCATCAAAAGTTGTGTATAGGTCTTTTAAAGGCGGTACTTGCATCAGGAAAGCCAGAAAAGAGGCATTTATAAGTCATGGTACCCCAATTAGTGATAAGAGTGGTTTTTTGAACATCTGCCCCTTTTCCCTTGATTTTACTGTAACCCAAAAAAAATTCAAGTAAGGGTCTCTCATGTGACCTTACAACCTGCTGCAGAATCATTTCCATATTAAGAGGAGGAAAAGGATTGCTCATAATAGCCTGACTGAAAGTGCGAAAATTAATGCAAGTTATAATATGATCAGTGGCCTTTGAAACAAGTGCCCAATTGGAAACCCATTCAAGGTAGACTAGAAAAATAATCCCAACCCTTAAGAAATTTTCCAACTCCCTTTGAAAAGTTGCTTTAAATGCAAAGTTAAGAGGTCTTAGTTTCTGCCTAACTGGTTTCATGCCTTCCTTGATGGGGATAGCATGCTTAATAAGACCAGGATCAAAACCATGAAGATCATTATAAGGCCAAGCAAAAACATCTTGAAATCCACCAAGAAGCTTGGCAAACTTCGTTTCTTCTTTATCAGAACATTGGGCACTTATTTTGACATTCTTTGAAGATTCGAGTGTCGCAATGCTCAAGGAGATGGTTTCACCCACCTTCCTTCTTGACTCCTCTTCTTCCTATTTCTTTTTATTGCCTACATCACTCGATGAAAATTAACTCTCTAGAGGAGTCAAGCTCTTAGGGATCTTGTTATCTTCTATGGATATAATTTCCTTGGGCTTAAGAGGTTCATCTTGAATGAAAGCACAAATGCTCTCGTCGTTAGGGAGGGCCTACCAAGATTCTTCATTATCATGGATATGTCGACGATATAGAGATTGAAAAGAACAATCAGGCCTATGAGGCAAAGTTTGTTGATTAGGAGAAGCTGCAAAGACAGCTAACCAATCAGCCATTGAATTCAACTCCCTCCTAACATGAGTGATGTTGAAAGATAATAGGTTCGAGATAAGTGCCCAAACAATTTGGTTGTATTGTTTCATCAACTTGTTGCTAGGGGATTAAATCTTACGTACAAGGTTCACAACAAGCTCAAAATCCCAAAAAATGGAAAGGTGACCAAAACCAAGATTATAGGCGTTTTCAATGCCTAATAATAAAGCTTCGAATTCAACGACATTGTTTGTATAAGCAAACTCCAACCTGTAAGAAAAATTATGAATTTTTCCAACGGGGGAAACCAAGATAATGCCAACCTCATTACCTTCATTAGAGCGTGAACCATCAAAGTGCATGTGCCACATATCATCATCTAAATCGATTTGTTCCAAGGGAATGTTATCCTCCTCAACAAAGATGGAATACACTCCTAGGTCCTCTTCAATATAGTCTACATTAGGTTGTGGAACATTCTCTATGTAAGGTGAAATCCTTCCTTCTCTAAGGACTATAATGTTCTTACCATTCTGAGGAATGGATAAATGTGTCCCATCGAGTGAGAGGTATCCACCTTTCAAGGCTTGCCAATCTCTTCCCAAGACAATTGAGTAATTTCTTACCGGCATATCGATTACCTGAATACTAAGGGTTGTCCCTATTTCAGGGTGCGCGCATAAAACTAAGGTCACATCTTTAATCTCACCTATGGTCGTTTGTTGTAGGCTATTATAGGAAATCATTCTTTTGGCATTTTCATTTGTACAAGACAAGCTTATCTCTTACATAATAATATTCGACATCACACATGGGCCCGAACCGCCATCAATGAGGCAACAATGTGCAATCTTATCCATAATATTTATAGAAATATAAAAAGGGGGATTTTTTACAGTGTATCTAAAGATATGTACACCTACTTTATTTACAGACAATTACTCTTCGTTCACCTCTTCAGAGAGGTTGGCTACAACGGAATCTTTTCCTTCCATGAATTGTTTCAAATGCCTCTGTTGTTTAGGGATGGCAACCATGTCCAGAAGGGTTGCATCTACTTTGATGGTGGCCAACGGATTCACGATATTGTACTTGGAAGAGGGGAAAGTGGAAGTTGTTCCTTGAATATCAGGGAACTTAGGAACTTGAATCGTAGCAGTAGGTGAGGATGAGCTCGGGATAGAAGAATTGTGAGGAGGATCAAATTTTCCCTTGGGAGCATAGGCTTTGTTCCTAGTATTGATGATCATGACATCTTCTGGTTCTGCAAAATCTAGGACAATGATAGTAGTTTATGGTCTTTTACCAAAGATCTTATCTATGGCACTCTTCCTTACCTCACATGTGGCTTCCTCATGATGTTCCTCGCAGAAGTTACACCAACTTCAAGGCAATATAACTTTAGGCTGAAAATTATTTTCAATTGGACTTCTAAAAGGGGGTGCAGAAGAGGATGAAGCTCCAGGGGTGAGAGGGGAGACAGTCCCCTTTCGCTCATACACTATCATATGATTTTTCATATCTTGTATTAGTTGTAAGAGGGCTGACATGTCTATCTATTTAACTAATTCTCCCTGGGGAAGACCTATTCTTTCAAGTTGTTCTTCATACTCTGAACAAGTATGCAGAGCGGAACCGAGATTATCAATGGATTTTTTCTTAAGCCTATGACGGTAGGGGGAAGGTAATGCATTGTAGTAATGCATGAAAGCGGCTTGATTCTGAGGTCGAATGAGTTCAGGGATTTGATTGTATAACTTAGTGAAACGCAAATTGAAGGCCTTGATGGTCTCACCATCCTTATAGGTGACATTATTATATTCCCGTAGCTTCTCGGCTGGTCTTTTAGATTTCCCATAAGTGGATCTGAACCAATAGATTAACTCATCCCAAGTAGACAGAATCTTAGGAGGAAGGTCAAAGAAATTGGTTGTAGCCTTTCCCTCCAAGGAATTGACGAATAAGCGCATGCAAGTATCGTTTTCATTGGCTCCTATGTTGTGACAGACATTAGAAAATTCCACCAGGTGTTCGTTCGTAGTGACAGTGTTATTTCCCAAGAACTTAGGAAGGGGATGAGTAGTAGGTGCTAAGTTAAGAGGAGAGGACACATGCCATTGTGTGGTTGTGGCGTCTTCTTCAAACTGAAAAAGCCCATACTTTTTAATAAATTTGGTGGGATTTGTGGTAGATTGGATAGGGATATGGTGGCTATATAATCTACCAATCACTGAAAAAGATGAAGAATGAGAAGAGGGAGCACTTCCAGTGCCACCAAAGCCACCACTAGATGTCATCTTGTGGATGATAAATGAGGGAAAGAAAGACGAACTGGATGAATCAGACAAAGTTCTCCTTAGAGCACTTTGTTGGGTAGATAACACAATGTTCCTTCTTCCTATTTCAGAAATAGGATTAATTTTAGGTGATAAGCCTCTTCTTCTTCTAGAAACACGAGAATCTAAGGACATGAAAGAAAGGTCAAACTGAAGAAACAAGAAGGTTACTGTTGATTTCTAGGTTGTCTACGTCTAGCTTCCAATCGTTCTTGAGCACTAATATCTCGTTCAATTGCTGCCCATGAATGATTAAGCTCAACATGGGTATTGGCAGTGTCTAAAATGGTGTTAAACATATTCAAAGAAATGTTGGTCTGATATTGAAGATCGGGCTCAATATTGGGTTGCCTTGTAACAGGTACAGTCATTAAGAAATAAAAAAGTCAAAGAATCAATATCAGAAAAATAGATGTGTCCATGAAAATCGAGTATAAAAAGTAACCAAAGAGATATTGAAGATCTCCCCAGTATGGTCGCCAAATAAATGTTGAGGAAAATATATGAAATGATCTTACTCAAGTATTTTCATATTCTACTTGGCTAAAGAAAAATAGATGAGATTATCACCCTATGTTTATAGCCATCAAAATTAATATCTTAACTCACAAGTATTGATTACAAGTGCTTAGGATTGTCTTTTATAATTAAAAGCTTGCTGAAAAAATCATTTTTTATATGATTTTCATAATATAATAGTTGTTGAAATAAATGTAGAGACAGAAGCAAAGACACCAAGCTGATAATCAAGACATATGAGACATAAAGAAATCCTTCATTTCATTCCAATTCACCAAAGAGTCATTATCTTTACAAAATTTCGTGAATAAGTTTTGGACCAAAGTCAAACTTAGACATCCCCGATGGAACATACAAAAGGACCTTTGACAGAAAATAAAAAAAAACCGGAACTCTAAAATCTGGATCAACTTGCTACATATTGTTTCCCACTCAACTCTGCACAATAGCCTTTGTCAGTCATGAAAACTAATTCACAAATAGACAAGTCTACACAGACTATCAAAGATAGATCAACACCTCTGAAAAACAAGTGTCTGAATGATGTAATTCAACCCTGAATCTTGTTGTCTACAATAAGACCCTACTATCATAAAAAAGAATTAGGATTGTGATAAATTAGAGAATGAATGAAAACTGAACTATCTCAACATAAACTCAAAGAGCAAACCTTAGTATGCTTCTCCTTCTATCCTCCTCTTGTTTCTCCCTTTCCTTTTCCTTTTAATAAAATTAGAATTGGTTGAAGTAGTTGAACTACTTCATTAGTTAAGTTAACTAAAAAAGTCAACCAACTTTTAGTTAAGGGGGGGAAGAGTAATAAATCATAATAAGGGTTTTAAATAAATAATAACTAGTAGGTGGGACCCCTTGTGACTCCCTTTAGTTCTTAACAATCATAACATAACTAGTTAATTAAACAAAACACCCCTCCTTGTGACTCCCATGATCACATTCATAATTGACAATTTATCTCAATGATATTTGTAATTATTTCCAAAATATATTACCAACATATCCAAAGAAAACATGTTGTCCAAAAATTCTGAAGTCAACTGTCATCAACAATAAATAAAATAAAACTCAAAAGCCATATTTTCCACTCTGAGATGCAATCTTCCATTGATTATTGTTTTCTCCCTTTGATTTCCCTAAATTTGTCTTTGGTTGCGCTGAACCTTAGGCCCGATCTCGCTGATCACATGAGAACAATCGTCCCTCAAATGCATTTGGGAAGACACGAATTTATCGGAACCATTGGAGGGTGAGGAAGGGGCAGCAATGGCTTTTCCTTTGTCAAGGGCATGGTGGGCTTTGGTTTTAAATATTTTGCTAGCATGAGAGGACTGAACTGGTGAGTGGACAGGTACATCTTGGGCAATCTAGTTGATAGGAAGGGGAGAAGGTAAGTACAAATTGGGCCAGCCACGAGGTTGGGAGACCACCGGGTGGACAATCTCTTTCCACCCGTCATTTTTGGGAACCTCGGGTTGCAGTGAGACATGAGGAGGCACAGGAATACCAAGGGCTTGTGGAGCTTGGAAGAGAGGCCTTTCAGGTCTAGGTTGGACCACTCCTTGCCCAATCCAATTGAAAAATCCATCCTGAAATAACTGGCCTAACTCTTGTGAGCCAACATCAAAGTGTATGGATAATATTGGCCTTCTTGGGCCTCTGTTACAATTACCTCTCCCTCGGTTGCCTCTATGTTGTGAGGGAAATCTCCTTATAGACTAGCAAATAGGGTTATACTTTGCATGTAGATATGACCAAGAGAAAATCTACTTTATGTTGGTTGTGGAGCCTGATTATCTTCCTTATTCAAAAGTCCTTGCTTTCAGCCGTGTTTACATCCCATGAAGTATTTACACCCCAGAAGTATGTACAGTCTTCCACGTGGGGGAGTGCAGAGGGGGGATACCCCCTCTACGGGGTCCGAGGGGGCTATCCCCCTGGCTGGGGGGTCTGGGGGCAAGTGGGCCCCCAGTGGGGGTTCGGGGGCAACGTCCCCTGATGGGGGTTCAGGGGTGAAGCCCTCGAAGGAAAAATTGCCTTGTAAATGTATATTGTAATTTCATTGTAAATCTGGACCGTTCATTATAAGGTCGCAGATCTAACGGTAAATATTATGTTGGGGTTTTTTTCCCTAGAAGGCAACCCTCTTTTATGAGGGAAATGTATTGTGGCTATGGTTGATGGTGAATATTGTATTCTGAGATAGGAGACTGTGAGAGAAAGAAGAGGAAGTTACAGCAGGTTTGTTATAGGTTGTATCCCTTCATATGTTGGATAATAATAAAGGAAGGACCTGGAAATTTCTCTGGTGGACATAGCCCACACTGGGTGAACCACGTAAATCTGTGTCTCTATTGTATTGTGTATCTTCTGTCCTTTGTTTCCACATTTGTTTTATTTTATTGCTCCACGGTCCTTTTTTTTCTAACAATTGGTATCAGAGCGAAAGGTAACTCGCAGGAAAAGAAGGTTCCTGGTTCAAGTGGGAGCAATGTCGGAAGATGGAAAGTTTAGGGTCAAGAAATTTAACGGCCAAAACTACCAGTTATGGAAGATGCAGATGGAAGATTATTTATATCATAAGGATATATTCCTACCATTGGGCGGAGTAGCAAAGAAGTCGACGGCCATGAAGGACGAAGAATGGGAGATTCTTGATAGAAAGGCTCTAGGAACGATACGGTTGAGCCTGGCAGCGTTGGTGGCTTTCAATATTTCCAAAGAAAAGACAACGAAGGGTTTGATGGACGTATTGGCCAAATTGTATGAAAAACCCTCGGCGTCCAATAAGGTATTTCTAATGAAGAGATTATTTAATATGAAGATGTCAAAAGGTGGGTCTGTTGTAGATCATTTAAATGAATTTAATATGGTTACTAATCAACTAAGTTCTGTAAAAGTGGACTTTGATGATGAGGTCAGGGCTCTTCTAATCTTGTGCTCATTGCCAGAAAGCTAAAACAGTTTGGTCATTGCTGTAAGTAACTCTGTCTCTGGTTCAAATACTTTAAAATTTGATGATGTTGTTGGTGTTATCCTTAGTGAGGAAATGCAATGGAAAATCACAGGTGAGACATCAGGTAATGCGTTGAACATGGAGAATAGGGGAAGACAAAAGCATAGAGGAAAGGGCTCAGGGAACCGTGGGAATTCTAGGAAGGGCAGATCCAAATCCAGACTTGAAAAGATAGAGTGCTGGAATTGTGGGAAGAAAGGACATCTAAAGAAAGACTGCAGAGCTCCAAAGAAAAAAAGAGATGGACAACAGGAGAGAAATCAGGAAGCAAATGTAACAGGTGATGTGTTACAAGATGCTTTGATTCTCTCTGTAGATAATATTTCTGAGTCTTGGGTAGTAGATTCAGGAGCTTCATTTCATGTCACACCCCATAGGAAACATTTTCTAGATTATGTTCAAGGTGATTTTGGACAGATTCATTTGGGTGATGATGCACCATGCAAAATTGTTGGAATGGGAAAGGTAAAAATAAAGCAACAAAATGGAAACCAATGGTTGTTGAAAGAGGTAAGACATGTTCCATATTTAAGGAAAAATCTAATTTCAACAGGGCAGTTGGCAAGTGAAGGTTGTATATCCATATTTACAGATAAGACATGGAAGGTTATCAAAGGATCATTGGTGATAGTGAAAGGAGAGAAGGTAGGTACATTGTATTTATGTGTTGGTAATACTGACTCTTCTATCTCTTTAGCTTCTACAGGACTGGATACAGCACTATGGCATCATAGGCTTGGACACATGAGTGATAAGGGTATTTAGATACTTCACAAAATAAATTTGTTGCCAAATCTTAAACAAATTGATTTGGACTTCTGTGAGCATTGTGTTTATGGAAAACAAAAGAGAGTCAGATTTCTCAAAGTCGAAAAGAAAAGAAGAATGAAAGGTTAGAGCTTGCACATACAAATGTATGGGGACCATCTCAGGTATCATCTCTTGGTGGCTCTAATTATTATGTTACTTTTATTGATGATGCAACTAGAAAAACTTGGGTTTATTGCATTCGACAAAAATCTGATGTTTTTGATACTTTTAAGAAATGGAAAGCT
>ML777131.1:616419-627595 GCA_009831015.1 Picea engelmannii | reverse complement strand
AAGCGGTACAAGGCTAGACTTGTTGTAAAGGGGTTTGCACAAAAGAAAGGTATAGATTTTGATGAAATATTTTCTGTTGTTGTTAAAATGACTTCAATTATGACTATTTTAAGTCTTGTGGCAGTAGAATATTTGCATCTTGAACAGTTAGATGTAAAAACATCTTTTCTCCATGGGGATTTGGAGGAAGAGATTTATATGCAGCAGCCACAGGGGTATGAGGTCATAGGGAAGAAGAATTTGGTATGCAGGTTGAAGAAGATATTGTATGGCCTAAAGCAAGCTCCAAGGTAGTGCTATTTGAAGTTTGACAGGTTTAAAACAGAACAGGGTTATAGTAGATGTCATTTTGATCACTGTGTTTATTTTAAAAAGCTAGAAAATGGAAGCTTTATTATCTTGCTATTGTATGTAGATGACATGCTTGTTGCAAGGTCTAATATGCAGGATATAAATGTGCTCAAAAAGAAATTAGCCAATTCATTTGCGATGAAGGATTTGGGTGCTGCAAAGAAAATCCTTGGCATGAGAATAACAAGAGACCGAAAAAATCGCAAATTGACATTGTCTCAGGGTGAGTACACAGAGAAGGTGTTGGAGAGGTTTAGAATGCAGAATGCAAAACCAGTTAGTACACCTTTGGCCATCCATTTCAAATTAACTAAGGAAATTTGTCTCAAGAAATAGGAGGAGATAGAATACATGTCCAGGGTCCCTTATTCATCAGCAGTTGGCAGGTTGATGTATGCAATGGTTTGCACAAGACCAGATATTGCACATGCAGTGGGAGTTGTGAGCAGGTATATGAACAATCCAGGTAAAGAAAATTGGGAGGCAGTAAAGTGGATTCTCAGGTATTTGAGAGGTACTTCTACTCATGCATTATGTTTTGCAGGTTCAGACACTTTTCTACATGGATATGTTGATTCAAATATGGCAGGTGATAAAGACAGCAGGAGGAGCACCATAGGGAATGTTTTTACTATAGGTGGAACAGCAGTAAGTTGGATTTCGAAACTGCAAAAGGTTGTTACACTTTCAACAACATAGGCAGAGTATGTTGCTGCTACAGAGGCTAGTAAAGAGATGATTTGGTTACAGAGGTTTATGGAGGAATTGGGAAAGAAGCAGGAGAAAAATAGGTTGCACTGTGACAATCAGAGTGTCATTCACCTTGCAAAGAACTCAGCCTTCCATTCAAAGACTAAGCATATACAATTGAGGTACCACTTCATACGATCCGCCTTGGAAGACGGACATTTGAAGTTGGAAAAGATACACACTAGCTAGAATCTTGCAGACATGTTAACAAAGGGATTAACCAGGGAGAAACTGAGTTCCTTCTCAGTTTCATTTGGTCTTCAAGAATGAAGATGAAGATGAGAAATTTGCCAGGTCCAAGAAGGTTCAGAGTCCAGCATATATAGCAGTGGTGGAGTTGTTGAGATCAGTCTCCAAGTGGGAGATTGTTGGTTGTGGAGCCTGATTATCTTTCTAATTCAGAGGTCCTTGCTATCAGGCGTGTTTATATCCCATGAAGTATTTACACCCCAGAAGTATGTACACTCTTCCATGCGGGGGAGTGCAACAAGGGGGTACCCCCTCTGCATGTATATTGTAATTTCATTGTAAATCTAGACCATTCATTATAAGGTCGAAGATCTAATGGTAGAGATTATGTTAGGGTTTTTTGCCCTAGAAGGCAACCCTCTTTTATGAGGGAAATGTATTGCGGTAATGGTTGATAGTGAATATTGTATTCTGAGATAGGAGGCTGTGAGAGAAATAAGAGGAAGTTACAGCGGGTTTGTTGTAGGTTGTATCCCTTCATATGCTGGATAATAATAAAGGAAGGACCTGGCAATTTCTCTGGTGGACGTAGCCCACACTGGGTGAACCACATAAATCTGTGTCTCTATTGTATTGTGTATATTCTGTGTTTTGTTTCCACATTTTTTTTTTTTTATTGCTCCATAGTCCTGGTTTTCTTACACTTTCTACCTTCGTCCCCAGACTTAAATCCCATTTCTTTCCAGTAAATACATGGTTAGACAAACATGCCTTGTTCCAGGCGTTCAATGTCGATCCTTCTTCGCACTTGATCACTTGTTCGCAGTTCTCCTTCCAAAGCTGACCTGCATATAAGACAAGCAACGAACTACACATGCATTTTACCTATAGACTAACGGGTTAGAGATTCAAACATGTACTTAACAAACTATGAAGAACTCATGAATTGGGATGGGAAAATCATTTTCTTTATTACTTTGAATGAATCAACTTACAAATGTCGAGACCGGCCACTGCTCTACGAACCTGATCCTAGGCTCCTCTTAAACTATCCTCCAACTTCTTTGCTCTGTATTGCTCCTTGCACATTAATGGCTAAAGGGTTGGGACAATGGGAATGTGAATTTGAGTAGAGTTTCTTTACTATTCTTCTCCTTCTCCAAATGAGACCCCTACCCCTTCTTTTATAGGCTAGAAGGAGCTAGGGATTTGGACAAACCCTCGACCATGCATGGCCAGGAGTTTCAGTTAACTCACCCAAAGTTGTGTGTTCCGTCGGCAACTTTCCTTTTTTCATTCTTTTGTAGGTCCATGTGGGTTGTTTTAGGTTAGCTAGCGTGTACACACGTGCAGTAATGGAGTAGGGCGTGTGGGCCCTTATAAGAGAGGTTTTTTAAAGAGATGTTCAGCAGTGCTTTGGCAAAGAAGGGATCTGAGATGGCCTGATGCCAGGTAAGCATGTATGGTGCAATTTAGGGTTATAACAGATGCCCCCTAATGTGTGAGGTCATAAGAGCATTTGATGGCCTAAATACATTACCAATCTCTACTTATGTGCCGAACAATTGAGCCCAAGGATCAGGAACTGGAAGGCGTCGTCTACAAAATAACAAATGTCTCACCAAGGTGGGCATACCCATTGATATGAAAATAGAAGGCTGACTTGTTATGCTATGCAAGCACCCCCTACTTCAATAAAATAAACTTTAACAGGACCTTGCTTCATGTGTTAAAATATGCAAGACGAATTATGTGTTAAGTTTATGCTTCTTCTTGTCAATGTTCATGTGTGAGGAAATGTCCTTTTAAAAGATTAAATATGTGTTTTTAACAAATAAACAGCAACATGAATTGCAGCAAATAACACATCAAACTCACAACAATACCAAGATGATAAAGGAGTTCACCCCTCTCTAGGCTACATCTCCTTGAGCCTCCTTCAATGGACTTGGCTCTTTGGGATTAGTTTGTCAAATGTTATTTTACAAGCTGCTTCTCAACTCCAATGGATTTACAGACTATACCATTGGGTTCAGAATACATAAAAACCCCAAAATTGTCTATTAGAACACTGAAAATGGATCTTGTCTCATCCAGTAATGACCTCTTCTACATGTGGCCTCTAAGCTTCCCTGAGATTCTCTATGGAAAAAACACCTGTAAAAGTCCTCCAATGGATATGAAACCTATCCCAATGTGTTCTGAGCATAATAATTAGTCAAAAATGACTATTCAGTCTCAGAAAATGGACTTGTACTCATCTGAGCAATGCCTCAAACAATGAGAGCTTCAAGCTTCCTGGAGCTTCCTCAAACTTCAATGGTTAAAAACCTGCAAAATAAGTCTCCAAATTCCTATGAAAACATCACCAATGGACTCAAAACGTCAAAAAACCCCTAGCTGGGCTTTTACAGCACCTGATTTGGTCAAAAACTGAAGAAGTTATGCTTTCTGCCATTTTTCTCCTTCAGGCTTGCTGTCTCCTGTTCGCCATTTCGCACCTGTGTGAAAGTGAACCTGGCTTCTGCGTTTTCCCGTGCCTAAACTCAGCCCCCACTCACGTCCTGCAATTGGTGCCAATATGTCGAATAGTTAACGGGAATCAAGACCCCAAACTCGGAGGTGTTGGGCGCATGGGGGGCCATATGGCCACGTCCCAGCGCTAAAATAGGCACCTGTTCTTGGGTTTAAACCAGGTTGTTATCACTGAAATTTCGTATGCACATGGCGACAAGAAATCAGCATCAGCAAAACAACAATGAAGTCACTCATGGCACTGAATTAATTTCATAGCACTCCAAAATGGCAAAAAACTATACAAAGTAACCAAAAATTAAAGGGCGCTTTACATCAGCTGGATGCGCGCGCACATGCGCTAGATAAAAACGTGTTATGCGCGCATGCGCGCCCGACGCACGACTGTCCACATAAAAATCCGTGCATCTTCTAATACGGCGCATTAATTGCATAGGTCGGCCTCTCGACCGCCTACGGACCGGCCCCCAAAGTGATTTGACCCTCAAATCAGAGTCGGCTCTGCAAAAGCGGCGGATTAAGTGACCTAAATGAACCCTAATGCGCCCCTATTCACACCTGGAGAAGGTTACAAGACCGCCCTTGAAACTGCTATAAAAGGCTGTGAGGACTCACTGTTTTAACGGGGAATTCGAAGCATCGTTACGCTGTCCAGATGGTTCAGAGCTTAGTCTGTGACAAACAACTCATCAACAGTGTAACCCAGAGTTCTTTCACCACTCAGTTCAGTTCTGTTCATTTTGTAAGGAAAGCATTGTGTTGAGGGCCCCGAAGAGCCTTCTGCTGGAGGGAGAAGGAACCCCTGGTCCCTCTCTTCTGCGTGTGCTCTGGTTTCAATAAAGCACCTGCCTGAAACCATTGATGACACCTTTGTCTGATGTTTAATGTTCTTTGTTTATTGTCGTAGTGTTATTTTCTTTCAGTTCATAGTTAGACTGTAGTTTGTTTTTGTTTCTATTAACCCTTTTGCTCCACAGCATCCTGTTCTGCCCTGCCAAGCCCAACAGGGCATGCAAGCGTTCCTCATTTGCTCACCTGGTGACCATTCGAACGCGAACAGATTGGTGACTGATCACTGATCCATGGTCACTGATCACCACCTGCACACAAACCAGAGTCCTATATTAGCTTAGGCAATCATCCCAGCCATCAAAATAAGCTAATTTTTCCCCTTGAAACCTTGCCTCAAAGGCGCGGTTTTACCACACACAGGCGCGCACACATGCGCACCTGTTCACTATATAGGCGCGCATGTGCACGCGCCTATTCACCATACAGGTGCGCGCTAAAGCGCGCCTGTCATACCCACAAGCGCACTTCTAAGGGCACCTGTTCTCCCTACAGGCGCGCACTCATGCACGCGTATTCAGCGTACAAGCGCGCATTCCACTGAATCACCCGCGCATGTGGGCCCACCCTCTACCCAAAAACCCCCTAAAACTCCCGTACGACCCCCCGTACCCACCCTGCCCAAAAATTTGAAACCTATAGCTATGCAGGATGTTTATACCACCAACCTGAATCTCGCACGACGGGAAACGGATACCTGGTGCTCTCAGAATCACTCAATATCCTCTGGATCAGCTCTGGAACTCACTGTAGCAGCAGGTACAAATGAGGTGGCAATGTGGGCCCTACAGCTATATATAGCCCTTTTTCCAAACTTCCACTCACCATTCCAGGAGCTCAGAGCGTCCGTTTTTCAAACTGTCTTCAGCCACGGGATCAGCGTCCCGTCACCTACATTTCAGCAGTCCCGGGGTCGCTTTTCACCATGAGCCCCCGGGGCGCCTTTTTTCCACATCATGGCCAGGTATGCACGCGCATTGTCACATTTGTCAAATACAAGCTCATACCTTTGATACTCTTCAGATATTGTTCACTTTGGGTATTTGGTTGTTCTGTGTGCAGGTACTTGCTCATCGGTCATCGACATCATCCCTTCAGGTATATATTCAGCACTGGCATGTAGTCTATCCCACTGAATTGCACTTACATTTCCAGTCACACCCTATGATATTAGCCTTTAGGATCCTCATTCCTGGCTCTGCAGTACCCAACCCTCCATTTGCATTTACGGTACTGCAACCCGGTAGCATTCTCACCCACATGAGTTGTCCCATTAATAGCACCTTTTTTCACTTTTGACACTCATGCCGTTCTTCATTACCCTTTAGGGATGGGAGTCCCGATAGTCTTACATCATGTTGCGAATCAACCACATACTTCATCTCCTCATTTTGTTGGCTTCCCATAAGGACTCCCAAATCATCGCTTTATGGTTATGTTCTTTTTTACCTGCACCTCCGCAGGATCATGAACCCACCATTTCATCCACCATCAGTTTGCCCATCTGCGAACCTATCTTCATTTCACCTACCTCATATAGAAACTCGCCAATGGGGCCCCCACCCTTCATCAGTTTCCCATGACAATTCTGCCCTCCTTGGGGCACGCATTTCACACCGGGGCACCCGTTTCTGTATTTGTACATTTCTCCCCAAAATTATTTATTATTTATTATTTATTGTACAAACACCTTTATTTCCAAGTCATTACATTCTTTGTCGTCACCGTTGGCGACCTGCTCTCTTTTGGCCACACGCAACCCATGTCACCCTTGGTTGGAGCATTACTTATCATTTACCCTTACCGGCATCGTCCATATCTTCAGAGTACCCCACAGGTCAGTTACCTCTACCCTCTGAATTTGTTCACCTTGTCCCGCCTCTGGCACAACTCAGCACCAGTCCCGTCGTCCCCCTGACACTCGACCTTGTTACACGGTTGCGGCCATTGTTTTCCTCATACATCCTCCAGCCAACAGAAGTCTTGAGTCATCCCACTTCTTGACTTCGTCCATGTACCTCTGCCACCTCCTCACTTCAGTAGATTCCACGGAGCACCTTTTTGCTTCTGGGAGTCGCGTCCCCCTTTTGTCGACATCAGTACACTTTTCCAGAAGGGCGACAGTATCTTGATTCTCATTCTCTATTTTAATGAGATATCTCGGACGGCACAGGGTGAAACACCATTGCTCCCTGCTGTCGTTGGCCCCCATAACATTCGACGCCAACACTTTCTCATGTTATGGTGGGTCTTACTTTGCGAATATTGCAGGTATTTTTGTCATTTGTCGAATACCTCTGAACATGGTAGGGCCATCAATGCCCACATCATCATCGCTGCTTATTACAGCGACCACTGCCTGTTGTTCAGAGTATGTTCATTTGCAGAATTGTCTTCTGCCTTTATCATTTCTTCCCCCGAGGGCGCTGCAGTTGTCTACACCAACACTTCTGTCATCTTTTTTCAGAGTTACATCACACGAGCATGGGGCATGCCCGCCTTGTTTGTACACAATTGTATATTTTTTTCTCTCTGCACGTCTCTCAGAAGGTCGAGCTACCGGTTCCTCCTCTCTCCAACGGATCGCTCCGAAAGTTCCCACTCTTGCTTTCCCTTACAACAACATTCTCAGTAGAAGAAACATTGATGGATTTCGGCTATACGTATGCTCCTAACCTCATCCATCAGGGGGCATCTATTATCACTGAAATTTTGTCTGCACATGGCGACAAGAACTCAGCATCAGCAAAACAGCAATGAAGTCACTCATGGCAGTGAATTAATTTCACAGCACTCCAAAAGGGAAAAAAACTATACAAAGTAACCAAAAATTGAAGGGCGCTTTACATCAGCTGGATGCGCGCGCACATGCGCTGGATAAAAACGTGTTATGCGTGCATGCGCGCCCGACGCGCGACTGTCCACATAAAAAGCCGCGCATCTTCTAATACAGTGCATTAATTGCATAGGTCGGCCTCTCGACCGCCTACGGACCGGCCCCCAAAGTGATTTGACCCTCAAATCAGAGTCATATCTACAAAAGCAGCGGATTAAGTGACCTAAATGAACCCTAATGCGCCCCTATTCACACCTGGAGAAGGTTACAAGACCGCTCTTGAAACTGCTATAAAAGGCTGTGAGGACTCACTATTTTAACGGGGAATTCGAAGCATCGTTACGTTGTCCAGATGGTTCAGAGCTTAGTCTGTGACAAACAGCTCATCAGCAGTGTAACCCAGAGTTATTTCACCACTCAGTTCAGTTCTGTTCATTTTGTAAGGAAAGCATTGTGTTGAGGGCCCCGAAGAGCCTTCCGCTGGAGGGAGAAGGAACCCCTGGTCCCTCTCTTCTGCGTGTGCTCTGGTTTCAATAAAGCACCTACCTGAAACCATTGATGACACCTTTGTCTGATGTTTAATGTTCTTTGTTTATTGTGGTAGTGTTATTTGCTTTCAGTTCATAGTTAGACTGTAGTTTGTTTTTGTTTCTGACAACCCTTTTTCTCCACAGCATCCTGTTCTGCCCTGCCAAGCCCAACAGGGCATGCAAGCGTTCCTCATTTGCTCACATGGTGACCATTCGAACGCGAACACAGGTCTCGACACTTGTTAGGTGTGTGAATGCATACCCGTTTAAACATAAAACCATAACCCAAAACAAAATCCGGCGCGTGCATTTAATCGGAGGTCACATGCGGTAACAACAAAACCATGGGCTATCATTCGGAACCCCGCACGCCATTAGTCGGAAAGACTGGTCATATGTGAATAAACGTAGAACCATGGGTTTAATCCACAACTCTGTGCGCTCCATTTAAATATATATTGGTCACATGGATAGGAACCACGCGACCACGGGCTTCATTCAAAACAATAATCCACGCGCAAATCATCGGAAGGCGGGGTCACATGGGGGCGCGATACGACCGTGGGCTTTAATGTTTAAAGATACAAATCCCGCGCTCCATATTTAACATAACCGTAAATGGTAAATGGTCATATATTTAACATAACCCCACGCGCGCAATAAAAACATGGTCATATAACATTGCAACGAAACCATGGGTCGGGGCTTAAGCCCCGACCCGAGCCCTTTTCCAAATATTACATCAAACAACTTTAAATAAATTGTTTCCCGCCTTTCTAACAAGGAACAAAGGACGGTGAGTTGGCTAGAGGATTTTCATTAGAGCTTTGTACTGTGGGGGAGGTCTGGGGGTTGAAACCCGTGGACTCCCCATATTATTTTATATAAAAACAACCATATGAACCAGTCGTATAGTGACACGTGGCGCCAATGGATTGGGCCAAGTGTCCACACATTATTGACTACAATTGACACGTGTCAACACCCAATTCGCTGACAACCGTCCAATACAAATGTGCCATGTCTTCCCTCTGCCACATCATCATGATGGTACGGCCCTCCACGTGGCCGTACGGACTGTACGGACAGGTACAGTCAGCACCCCAAATTTTTGCTTGTTTGGCTTGGCGGACAGATCGCGATATCTCCTCCATATGGACTTCGTTCACGAAAGTAAATATACTGTCGGAATCAGGAAGACGAGACGGACGCAATGGCACCATTTTCGTCGCAATCCGAGCACTTTGAAATTTGAGCAAATTTTGATCCCCTGGTCCAGATTCTGATCACGCCTTCCCACTAAAAGGCTTTTGGACCCACAAAATCTTATGATTATCGATCTGAGCTTCAATACTCTTCTACTTTCAAGTTCTATCAACTGATTCTACTTGAAAAGCCCTTTCGACAATCACCTGGATACTAAGACATGCCTTTCACTGCAACTAGCTATGTCCCTCAACCACTGCTCTCTAGCTACTGCTGACCCACTGTTCTCTCTGTGCTTGGAAGACTGCCAACCTTCCCACTGAGAATCGAGTCTGTCTTTCAAACTCTTGGACGTCAACAATCTTCTCTCCAATGGCTGCAAAAACTTTTCTGCGACACCTTGTCACAAGCCAAGAAAACCATCAATCTTGAAAATAAATTGACACAAGACTGAAAATTATGACAGCAAAGTCTTTTTTGCTCTTCAAGCAACTATCACATCTTGTGCTTCATTTAGAGCACATGGTGTTTTCCTCCATCTCAAAGTACTCAAAAATGACTTACAAGTCATCCAACACAATCGACTAAACACAAGTCGAATACCATGGTCGACACAACATAGTCGACAAGCAATATCGACACAAGTCGAGACTCAAGTGAAACATGTCAACCTTCCAAAATGACAAGTCGAAAAACATGATAAACAATCATGCTACAATCATGAGTCCTTCATGATGAACTATCATCAAGCTCATTGTTTATGCACTCACAAAACCATATGCATGTGCATAGCTCTTCAACTCTCCTTCCTGTAGAAACATAGGTACTCAAACCCAAGACATGTGGGTACTAAAGAGCTGAATATGAAAAGTGTATATGGCTGTAACAAATGAGCAGCATACCCCTCTTTTACATGTTCTTGACGAGGTGGTATAACACAAGTATGCATTCAAAAGAAAATGCATTCATATGCAAACTTGCATCTTGCAATCTATGATAACTGCTGCAACTTTGTCAAACTTCAACAAAATGAAAAGATAAGGCTGAAATGTGTATTTACTGCAGAAAACTTGCAAGCCTTACTTACTCAAGAAATCTAACCATTTCTTACCAAGCCAACTCAATGGCGAATTCTTCTGCTGAAAATCGTCTTCTTGTGAATCATCTTGATTCACATCAATGATGGAATCTTCTCTTCCATTCTTGTCAATCTTTTTATCCAACCGCTTCTTGTGCTGTGGATGAGAGGTTGGATGCAATGTCCAACATTGGTCAATGAGATGACCCCTCTTCTAACAATGAGTGCAAATCTTTTGCATGTTCTTTTCATGTTGCTTTTGCTTGGAAAGTTTCCTGAAAGTGGACATTCTTTTCCAACATTTTGAAACATGATGGTTATACAAACCACAATATGTACATGGATTTTTTCTTCCATTTTTACATGCAGATTTATCATGCTTAACATAATCAAAAGCAACTGAGTTATAGGCAGATTTATTCCTTGAACATTCACCTTTTTCGCCGCTTTGAGGAGGTGAATTGGAAGAGTTACAAACTCTCTTTTGAAGACTATCAAATATGCTCTTGTCCTCATGGTTGTCACAACTCTTTGGTTTCACACCTTTGCATTCATCTTGATCACAAGTTTTGCATGCTGAAGAGATTGAACTTTCAACAAAAGTTCTTGAACTTTCACCTTGAAAACCTTCTTGAGGAGGTGAACTTGAAATAAAAATTGTGCTTGAAACTTTTTCATTTGTTTCCTCAACTTTGGAATTTGCTCCATCAATTCATTCATAACCAAGACCACAATATTTAGGTCTCTCTTCAACAACAATAGGCTCAACAATGCCTTGTGCATGCTTGCCTAACCCTTTACCTTCATAGCCCATTTTTAACATTAACTTGGACCCTATTCCTTTTGTGTGAT
>ML777131.1:527672-609787 GCA_009831015.1 Picea engelmannii | reverse complement strand
ATTTCTGTTCAGTGCTATTTCTGTTGCTATTTCGTATATCATTTCTGTGTATTGTGAAGATTATGCTAGATATTTTACTGTTATTCTGTTATTTCTAGCATTTCGTTTCTGTACTGCATATTTTATATATCTGGTATCTTGCAGTGAATGCATACCCGTTTAAACATAAAACCATAACCCAAAACAAAATCCGGCGCGCGCATTTAATCAGAGGTCACATGTGGTAACAACAAAACCACGGGCTATCATTCGAAACCCCGCGCGCCATTAGTCGGAAAGACTAGTCATATGTGAATAAACGTAGAACCGTGGGTTTAATCCACAACTCCACGCGCTCCGTTTAAATATATATTGGTCACATGGATAGGAACCACGCGACCACGGGCTTCATTCAAAACAATAATCTGCGCGCAAATCATCGGAAGGCAGGGTCACATGGGGGCGCGATACGACCGTGGGCTTTAATGTTTAAACATACAAATCCCGCGCTCCATATTTAACATAACCGTAAATGGTAAATGGTCATATATTTAACATAACCCCGCGCGCGCAATAAAAACATGGTCATATAACATTGCAACGAAACCATGGGTCGGGGCTTAAGCCCCGGCCCGAGCCCTTTTCCAAATATTACATCAAACAACTTTAAATAAATTGTTTCCCGCCTTTCTAACAAGGAACAAAGGACGGTGAGTTGGCTAGCAGAGTTTCATTAGAGATTTGTACTGTGGGGGAGGTCCGGGGGTCGAACCCCGCGGACTCCCCATATTATTTTATATAAAAACAACCATATGAACCAGTCGTATAGTGACACGTGGCGCCAATGGATTGGGCCACGTGTCCACACATTATTGACTACAATTGACACAAGTCAACACCCAATTCGCTGACAACCGTCCAATACAAATGCGCCACGTCTTCCCTCTGCCACATCATCATGATGGTACGGCCCTCCACGTGGTCGTACGGACTGTACGGACAGGTACAGTCAGCACCCCAAATTTTTCCCTGTTTGGCTTGGCGGACAGATCGCGATATCTCCTCCATATGGACTCTGTTCGCGAAAGTAAATATACCGCCGGAATCAGGAAGATGAGACGGACGCAATGGCACCGTTTTCGTCGCAATCCGAGCACTTTGAAATTTGAGCAAATTTTGATCCCATGGTCCAGATTCTGATCACCCATGCTCGGGATAAAATAGAATCATGGCTACCAATTGAATACACTATAGATCCATGTCATATAACTATATAAAGAGTAGCCGCGAACAATACACAGCGGAGCTATATCTCGAAATCAAAAAGTTATACATATAGAGTATCCATCTTCTAGAAGTTGATATGGCCTAATGGTTGGAGATGAGGTCTTCAGAGCTCGAGCAACAACTTCAAAATATTCAAAACTCAGGTAAGAGTGTAATATGAGTGTATGACTTCACTACCCAGAGGTCTTCAACGGCTCGTCGGTCATGGACTTGATTATCAGACTGAAGGCTTCATTGATTTCAAACAAGGACTTGATTGGACATTCAGGATGGTCAGGTATGAGGGCAAGAGACAAATTACAGAGGGCCCGACTCAGGCTTGGTGACAAAATTCCCTTGGACAATAGCACGACAAATAATGAGACTCAGGAAGCATGGCATTAACATAAGTTTACGAGGCAAGAGGCAACGCAAACTCTCCATATGTTTAGAAGAATAACCAAATGGGGGAGGACACAGCTCTATGTAGTGAGAACAGCTTCCTAAGGTCATATTAAATCCTAGGGTTTGATGAACAAACAGACAGATGTGCTTTATCCAAGGGCGACTCATTATGCTACCAATAAAGAAAATAATTTTCCCTTCCTCTTTTTGGGGTATATTTGATTTTTTTTGTCTTTTTCAATAATTTTGGAAAAAAGAATAAAGGAATGTTATGTTACAATGGAGGAACGAGTGTTACAAACATACAAGTTCAAGGCGCAAGGAAAATACTGATGTTCAGAATAATGATACTCAGGAAAAATCCGACGGGGGCCAAGGGTGTTAAGACGCAGAAGCAAACTGCTACAAGGCTGGCGTATAAGGTATGCAAACACGGTTAACAAAACACACAATGGTAATGTCCTTCAATGTAAGTTTAACGACCTAGAGAAGGTAAGCTCGATGGTTTTTCATATTTAGAGAGTTTGAAAAAACGTAAAAGGAGACTCCATTGGGGTACCTTTTTCGAAGGTAGTCTAGTCGGTTCAAAAAAGGGGTAAACTAGCACCGACAAGACGTCTATT
This sequence comes from Picea engelmannii, assembly GCA_009831015.1. Taxonomy (NCBI): domain Eukaryota; kingdom Viridiplantae; phylum Streptophyta; class Pinopsida; order Pinales; family Pinaceae; genus Picea; species Picea engelmannii. The sequence goes on along the minus strand of ML777131.1, from coordinate 607,514 downwards.
CAAAACCATTTTAACGAGTGTGATAAAGACAAGATCACTTGACCATTTTTTCATTTTTAAGGAGTCTGAAAAAAGCTTAACTATGGACTCCATCAGGAATGTTCTTCTGTACCAGTTTAACGAGTGTGAAAGAATAAGGTCACTCAGTGATCTTTTCAATTTTAGGGAGTCTGAAAAGAGCTTAACTATGGACTTCGTGGGGGTTCTTTTTTCGTAAATTTAGTCCCTTAGGCCCAAAAAAGGGGTAAAATCATACTTGAGGGAACTCTTCTAGAGAACGAAAGTTTCTTAGAGTATACCTTTGTTCGTACAGTTGACCGTCCAGACCGAAAAAGGGGTAAACTACCGTCGGACAGACGTGACTTCAAATTTCAGTTTAACGAGCATGACAGGCCACAAGATCGCTCAGCAATCTTTTCATGTTTAGAGGGTCTGAAAAGGGCTTAAAAGAAGACCCGTGTAAGGAATATTCTTCTGTACCAATTTAACGAGTGTGAAGAAACAAGGTCACTCGGCAATCTTTTCATCTTTAGGGAGTCTAAAAAGGGCTTAAAGAAGACTCTGTGGAGGCTACAACTCATGTATGAAACTGGTTCAGGTAGAGCCTACTGCTAGGCTCAGACCAAGAGTCCCTTCGATAATCAACTTGGGAAGTCTCCCAAAAGGGAAGAAAACACAAACCATAGTGTAAGTCCTCCTGCGGGATAGAAACCGTAGTCATGGATTCAAGGGTAGCCTCATCTGAAGGCAATTCAAAATCCGAGAAATCACACAAATGGGGGTCGACAGTCCCAAAGGGTGAAGTAAACTGACCATACTCCATATGACGATGGAGGTTCTAACCAGGACTGGCAGATTCTATCAACGACGAATCACGATCACGAGGGCTAGAGGATCTACTAACAATGAGATTAGAATCGGAAGGATACTCAAGCCTACTTGGACCAAGAGGGGGAAACAAGGGCTCCCATGCCCCCATTGGATAAACTAATAGATCAATTGTTGAGACCAAGTCTTGGGAAGGCCAACATGATTTCACAGGTTCCTGCTTATAAGCAATTGAACATCGAGGATAAGATGCCACATAATTAACCCGTGGCGGGGTAGAGTCTACATGAATGCTAGGAACATATAAAGGGGTAGTTTGAAATAATGTCGAATTAGGATGGTGATTATCAGATGCCAGCTGGTCGATAGTGAAAATGATTCCATTATGAGGGAAATGCATCACCCGGAAGAGCGTAGACACCACAGCATTCATAGCATATACATAATCACGTTCGAGAAGAATATTGAAATCTAACGGGCCTTGTACCACTATAACATCGACACAGACAATCTTCCCACCTAACGAGATAGGAAACTGAGGAAGAACCCCCAAATATTCACTAGGACATCTGTCAAAAGCCAACAGTTCATGCGAAGAAGACACAATCTCGAGAGATCCCAAGACTTTCCAAATCGAGGAGGATAAAATACTTGCAAAGGCTCCTTCATCCACAATACATCGATAAATGTTTGTTGAATTAATTTCAACCCTTATTTGAAAAGGTGCGGCAGAAGGAATATGAGGCTCAACAAGTTCATTCCAATCAAAGGAAACCATCCTAGGGCTTGGAAGGGGTGTGCTCAGAACGAGCGGAATGCCCCCTTGTTCTGAAGGTACTGAACCAAAAATGCTAAAAACATAGTCAGTAGACACGTCACTCCCCAAAAGAAGAGTGGGATCTTCCGATGACTGCATCGGCATGACCGCTTTCACAACTAATGGATGAATAGGCTGCGGGACTACATGGTCTAAAGGTACCTCACCCCCCAGAAGAGGAGTGGGATCAGCCGATGACTGCATCGGCATGACCACTTTCGCAACCAATGGTTGAATAGGCTATGAGACTACATGGTCTAAAGGCACCTCACCCCCCAAAAGAGGAGTGGGATCAGCCGATGACTGCATCGGCATGACCACTTTCTCAACCAATGGATGAATAGGCTAAGAGGAAACCTCAGAAGACTCGGAATCAGAAGAGCTTGCAGACAGGGACCACAATCTTTGTACCTCTGGAAGGCCAAGGCACAAATGAGTAAGGTGATTTCCCTTGCAAAGCTTACAAGGGAACTTAGGCTTACGTCCTATCCGTCTAGGTTTCTCAACAGAATCAATTCCCCCAGCATGACTGGTAGTGGTTGGTTGCACATCTCCAACATGACTTGCAGAGGTTGGTGATGGGTCAATAACATGACTCGCAGAGGCTACAGACCTATTGCCAGTATGACTAGCAGGGACTAGACTTTTTCCCCCAGCATGAATTGTAGAGGGTGGGTGATTGCCCCTAGCATAACTTGCAGAGGTTGGGTGTTGGTCTTCAACGTGACTTGCAGAGGTTGTCGACCTATCTCCAACATGACTCATAGAGGTTAGTGATTTCTTCTTCCTATTCTTCCTCTTTCTATTTCGTTTAGACTTTCGGTTACTAGTAACTGTACTTTCACCAGAGGCGGGAGAAGGAGGAGGAGAAGACTTTGTTGATGAAGAAACATCAACAAGGTGCCCATGACATAAAGTGATTAACTGAGAAGTGTCAAGAGAATTTGGGACATTTGGAATGGTACCCAACCAAACCAGTAGTCCCACATTCAACCCAGGAATGTACAAAGTGGCCATCAAAGGGACACCAACGTTTCCGAAGAAGGGAAAAGCACAAGAATCCCCTTGTGAGGGGCTCCTTGGATGGTATCATCGGGAACTTTAGCCATGAAGATATTATGCACAGGTTCTCCCCTTGCGGAATCGTTCAAATATGTAAAATTCTCACACACTGCCTCTGAAGAACCAATGGTATCAAAACAACGCCTATAAAAAGGTGGCTCCACGTTTCTAAGCGAAAAACCAAAAAGTCCTCATGACCGGCGGAGTGGGCGGTCTACCACCCTAGGTCAGAGACCTAAAGCCATGACTAACTAACTCACTATGGAAAACTAGGGAACACAGAGCACACACTAAAAGTTCCTAAAGGAAAATCAAGCAAACGACTAACTAGTTGGAAGAACAATTACACCAACCAACACTAGAGCAACTTATCGGTGCAAGTGCAACTCGAAAATGGAAGCACCCTCCAGGTATACTCTGCAAAGCGTGGCCTGATGTTTGGCCTAGGTACCGCGGTATATCCCCGCAGTCACCTGTGTATGTCTCTAAAAAAGATAGGCAACTAGGTTTCCAGCACGCGAACAGTCACCAGGCGGGTACAGTTGAAAGTCGGGTAGACCACAATGAGCAGGGTATCGAGCCCGAAACCTACCAAGGGTATCGAAAACAAGTGATCCGGAAGACAAATGAGGACCTCAAATGGATTCGAGACCCATGAAGCTCCGTGGAAAATGTAATCAACGGAATCCCAAGACAAACCCTCTATATGTGTTCTCCACTACGATTGGTCCGGCTTTGGAGGGGTTCTCTCCGCTACCTTTCCGTATGCGACCTCATGTTTATCCCCTGTGTTAGAGGGGGGTCCCGGATAACTTTCACGATACTGGACTTCTACACTCCTTAGCACAGACTCGTATGTTTTTTTTATAGCCTTGAAGAGTTTCCTCTCCAACCTAAATCAAGGCTCTAGCCTAATCTAGTTGATGGACCCTACAAACATAAAGTCTAGTAAATTTTAATTAGCATTCCTTTTACTGGCTTGATTTACTCAAAAGGGTACGGTAGTGTAACTGATGGTGTTAAGACTCTTGCGAGAAAATGATGAAACTTACATGAACACTGGCAAAGAATGATTACATTTCTTATTTTTTCTTTTTGAAATGCTTTTAAGATGAGAAGAAAACACAACACTATGCTAATTTCTTTTCTTTTTCAAATAACAATGCAAAGAAAATGCTAGGAAAGAAAGAGATCTAACAAACTAATTTATTTTTTTTATATTTTCTTCCAATCAAAGCAGAAATAACAAAATATTCTAAAAGAAACTGATGAATGCACGATTCTAAAAGAAACTGATGAAAGCAACTCATTTTTTTTTTAATTTCAAGCTAAAAATAAGTTTAAAAAGCTAAAAAACAAAAGAAATATTTTAATGAAAAAGAAAGCTTTTGCTGTGATCAAACCCAAGTTACTGACTGCTATGACAGAGACCCAAAAACCTGAGAGGTATAACTCTTGATAAAGGAAAGGATGACTGCCTTACCCTAAACAAAAAATTTCTCTATAGGCACACTGCTGACAGTTCAACAGCAAGTGTGTGCATGCGAGCTATGTAAAGTCAAGGCGCGTGTACACGCATGTAGACCTTATATAGGCCGCGTGTACTTCTAAAACTCTAAAAAGGACAAGCAATCAAGCCCAGGCAGAGATTACTGGTACTGAGAACCAAAATCTCTTGAAGGCTCAGATACTTACTTTGACAGACAAAAGAAAACAATTGAAGGAAAATTTCATAGAACAAACCTAAGCTAAAGACTGCAAACAACCAAGACTAGAAAGAGTTCCAGAAAACCCCTGAGAATGACAAATTCTGACAGGGAAGAGGATGACTGCCTCAAAAAATTTCTGAAATCCTACACGCTATTGTTACTTCTTCAGCTAGTGTTTACACTCAGGCTGTAAGAACGTAGGACGCGGGTACATGCGTGCAGACCTTATACAGGCTGTGTGTACCTCTGTGGGTCTTGAAAAAAAATTACAGTCCAGCAAAGAAACAGAGATAACTGGTATGGAAGACCAAAATCCCTGTTAGCTCAGACTTTGCAGAAACTTCAAAAAAATAGGAAAGGAAACCAGTTTTTTTTTAAATACCCAAAAAAATAAAATTCCCAGGAACCCTAGAGACTTCCCCAGTACAGTCGCCAATTCTATTGTGAGGGAAATCTCCTTACGGACTAGCAAATAGGCTTATACTTTGCATGCAGATATGACCAAGAGAAAATCTACTTTCTACCTTTGTCCCCAAACTTAAATTCCATTTATTTCCAGTAAATACATGGTTAGACCAACATACCTTGTTCCACGCGTTCAATGTCGATCCTTCTTCACACTTGATCACTTGTTAGCAGTTCTCCTTCCAAAGTCAACCTACATATAAGACAAGCAACGAACTACACATGCATTTTACCTATAGACTAACGGGTTAGAGATTCAAACATGTACTTATCAAACTATGAAGAACTCATGAATTGGGACGTGAAGAGCATTTTATTTATTACTTTGAATGAATCAACTTACAAATGTCGAGACCGGCCACCGCTCCACGAACCTGATCCTGGGCTCCTCTTCAACTGTCCTCCAACTTCTTTGCTCTGTATTGCTCCTTGCACACTAATGGCTAAAGGGTTGGGACAATGGGAATGTGAATTTGAGTAGAGTTTCTTTACTATTCTTCTCCTTCTCCAAATGGGACCCCTACCCCTTCTTTTATAGGCTAGAAGGAGCTAGGGATTTGGATAAACCCTCGGCCATGCATGGCCAAGAGTTTCAGTTAACTCACCCAAAGTTGTGTGTTCCGTTGGCAACTTTCCTTTTTTCGTGCTTTTGTAGGTCCGCGCGGGCTGTTTTAGGTCAGTTGGCACGTACACGCATGCAGTAATGGAGTAGGGCGCATGGGCCCTTATAAAAGAGCTTTTTTAAAGAGATGTTCAGCAGTGCTTTGGCAAAGAAGGGATCTGAGATGGCTTGATGCTAGGTAAGCATGTATGGTGCAATTTAGGGTTATAACACTCTGCCATGGCTACCTTTGCTAAAAAATATCTTTCCTGCATGCATGATTGATTATCAAATAGTCCCTTTACAACCATACATGACAACTCCTTAAAATTATGAAATAGACTTTGGCTCATCAACATATCAGACTCATGCAATCCAATCCATATAAATTGTTCAACTATTATCAATGAGCAGGGGATGAAAAAAAGGTCATGGGATATGCGAGAGGTTTGTATTGAGAAAAACACGATAAAATGAGGGGGGAAAGAAACATGGTTACTGCTCAAAGACAACAAAAAATCAACTGTAATGTAAACCAAAGAAAATATCACTGTGATTCAACCAAGAAACTGCGACTTCAAACTGCTTCAATACAGAATTCTTCTTAACTGTAATTAAATTTTAAGAACAGGAAGTGAAAAATGAATGTGGGAAGGCGAGGGGGTTGTAATTAACAAAAAGCGAAATAATGGTAGGGAGGAGAGCGGATATTGTTCATAAAATTAATTAAGTAATCCATAATCATTCCATATCAACGCAAAAGATCCAACACCAACCAAATAATCATTGTGCTCAATTTAACAATCACTATGTATAACTCAATCAATTTTTTGTATTACTTGCTCATTGTTCGCAATTAGATCATTAACACAGTGTCATCAAAACAAGACAATATGTCTTCCACAACAACCTGTAAGAGTTTTTTTTCTTCCCAGCTGTCCTATTTAATGTTTAAAACAATTTCTAAATGAACACACAATCACTTGTCCCATTTTGTTCCATCAAAACATCAATTACTATCGATGCATTATTTCAATCATCAAATACAGACTCAAAAATCATGCCCGATTCTTTCCTTTAATTGATTTAATAATTAAGTTGTAATGAGGTTATAATGTCACAGAAATTGTGTCTATCCCTGCTACGATGCATGATATCCATCAACGTGCATAACAAACAGCCAAAACAACCATCAATATTTTAATTGCAGAGATCCTGACTTGCCACTTAAACACGAGACAACAATCACCATTTTAACTCATACTATGCTTGGAATACACAAACCATTCAACAAAACGCAGAGCATTTCTGTACAGGTCCAATCACTCTGAAACTAAACATCCACAATGTTGGGCTATCAAATCAATACAATGAGGTAGCAACAACAAGCTTGATCTCATCTCATAAATTGATCAAATTTGCAACAAAACCATTTGTTTTAAAAACCCGTGACCATCTCGGATGGCGCAATCAATAATATTCATAGCATATACAATGGATGGCCATACCATAATAACCATGATTGCAATATTCCCATTTGGAAATTTAAAACAAACAGTCACAACAATCATTAACTCAACCTAACATGATGTAGGAAGGCTACACATACCCATGCATCATGCACGAAGCATCGTTGTGCATTAATAAATTGTAAACTAATGTTGGGTTAACAGTTCAACAATTATAATGTAAGAGACAACGGCTGTGCATTCAATCCAATTCTCCAATCAGCCAATTACCATGCTAAGATTGTCATAATAACCAATGCAGTGACCAAATACCAAAACCAACACCACTGTCAACATAATCAACAGAGACGAGCCAAAAATTGAACACTGTCCACAATACATGAACAACTCATAAAAACCAATAGTATACCCGACAGGCGATAACGGTTCCCTCTATCAAAACCCGATCTTGAGAAATCAAGGGTTTTCTTTGTGGACCAACACAGGGATACTGGAGTCGACTCCCGTCATGGGGTGAGAACCTTCAAGACCAATGGTGCACACACAGGGTATACCACAAATAACTTCGTAGATAGGGTGATAATTCCTGTAATAGGAGAGACTATGAATGGAGGAGCAAGGCTTCATTCTGGTCTTGTAACCACACTTAGAACACGTAGGGTATAACCCTCGTGGTCTTCCCAATCAACCAACTAACAACACTGAGATAAAACAAAGCCGAGGAAAAGAAATATGACCCACTGAGCAACCATTATTATCATGAACAAACCAATACCCAAGTGAAACAATGCACAGTGACACAAAGCGTTTCAAACCCAGTAAACCCATTACAGCAACCTACTAGGCATGGTGATAAGAAAGTGTGGAGACGGCCAGCCAATCTGAACCGGATAAAAATCCTTCAACCAAGACCAACAAGGATGACAGAGAGCCTTCATGGCTTCTAAACTCAGAATGATCAATGAAACTCTAACTTCAAAACATTATTGCAATGAAACCACACCAACCATTCATTCCAGAAAAATATCACAAATTTACACAGTTGCCAGTCTTAAGGAAAGCAAAGACCCATACATCCTGAGCCAATATCTATTTCATTACCAGAGAAAATTCATGGATGGTGAAAAGACATATCTATAACCTAGAGCACCTTAAAAACGCGAGCTTGTCCGAGCGGTTCTTCCTCTTCTTGAAAGTCAGAGCCTAACCACAACGAAACATAGTTAAACAATGGCCAAACTAGGGTGGTGGCCAATGGAAGGAGTAGGAGTGACGTGTAGTAAATGCATGTCGCCTCCACCCCCACTCATTCAATTATTTAGTACACACCAGCCCACTAATCCATCAATTCATTCAATTAAACCATGCATCGAAACCAACATCCACTAATTTCCAATAGCGCCACCCATATCACATTTAACCACTGCCAACTATACCATAACACATATCAACCATGCTTTCATATAACTCAATAAATCGCATAGCTATTAACTTGTTATCTAGGATTAACAACGATCATTCTAATTTCAATGCATGTAGTGTAGCATAGTTTAATCTCTTCTCTTTGCATTTGTTTGTATTTCTTTTGTCTCTTGTCAACTGCTCTTATACATTATTACTAACATGTCTCTTTTGCAGGTGTCACAGTAAGGAATCCATAACAAATAGCCAGGGTAACAATGGATAATCATAGGTCATCGTAATCATGAAATTAGAGCTTAGAGCAACAGAAACAAAACATAACACACCTTACCCATCATTCACTTGTTGTAATCAGAACCAACATATAACAATCCTTATTCATTGCCAATAAAACCCATATTTTTTCAATCATGTAGAACCATGTAAGTAGTGTCGAACAACATCATAAACATGAAATAAGAACTAAATCTGATCTCCAAATCTACAAGGGGGTCCCACCTACTAGTATTATTATCTTGTTAGCCTATAATAATAGGCTTTAGCAATACTTTGCGGGAAAAATCCTTCTTGTGATTTTAATCGTCAACAACTACAAAATTAACGACATCTACATAAACAACCAATTTGTAGGATTATTTGAGATAATATATGTCATGTTCAATTGAAGATATTATTTGATGTATGTGTTGCATATTTACAATATGAGTGTATGAAAAATAGAGATCAGGGAACGTGAGTCTTTGTAATTGACCAAAATTTGATTATCTTATTTACTTCATGGTGGCAGGGTGGTGCAAGGCAGAGGATTGGTTTCCTCATAACAAGTTGGTGCCTAGCAAGTTGGTGCTTGCAGATTGTAAGTGGGTGCTTACATAGAGGATTGTTGTCCCCATCCTCATAAAAGGTTGTTGCTTGGAAAGTTCGTGCTTGCAGACTATAAGTGGGTTCTTATAGTGAGGATTGGTGTCCTCATCTTTTTAACATGTTGGTTCCTATCAAGTTGGTGTTTGTAGATTGTAATTGGGTGCTTACAAAGAGGATTGGTGTCCTCATCCTCATAATAGGTTTGTGCTTGACAAGTTGGTTCTTGCAGACTGTAAGTGGGTGCTTACAGTGAGGATTTGTGTCCTCATATTCTCAACAGGTTGTTGCCTATCAAGTTGGTGCTTGAAGACTTGTAAGTGGGTTCTTACTATAGGGATTGGTGTCCATCACAGGTTGAAGCATGTAAAGAATGTGACTCTTGAATGATATAAGAAGAATCTAATTTTTGGCTTTCTCCTGTATGGGTTTCCACGTAAAATATCTGTGTAATGTGTCTTTGTGTTATGGAATTGCTTATGATTGACTATGTCATGACTAGTTAATATGGTAAAAAGAAAAAGTGGTTAAAATTTGTGTAAAACTAATTCACCCCCCCCTTAGTATTACTGGATATTCTAACAATTGGTATCAGAGTGAGGTTCCTTCAAAATAGTTTGATCACTAGAAGGAAGATCTTTATTGCAGACATGGACATGTAAGAAAATTTCTCCAAGAATGGAGCACCACTATTTGATGGAACTAATTATATGGTTTGGAGAATTAGACTGAAAATATTTCTCATGACACAAGGATGTGATATCTAGCACATAGTTGAGAATGACTACACAACTCCAAAAACTCGATCAAAAGGCGCAACTGCAAACAAGTTACATAAAAACAATGAAAGAACATTGAATGCAATTTTGAGTGGTTTATAATAATCAGAGAAGGACAAAGTGGGACAATGTACATCAGCTAAAGAACTTTGGAAAAGATACAAAATAGTTATTTAGAAAAATATCTCCTTTCAACCATGGAAGCAAAGCATGCTGATAAAAAGTATGAAGATGATCAAAAGGAGAAGCAGATTCGAAAGAAGAACATGTTCATGATCTAGATGAAATCACAAAGCTCAGAAGTGAGAACCAGTCTCTAAAGGAACAACTGCAAAAATATCAATAAGAAGATCAGAATTCAAAAGAAGAAACGACACACAACATTAAAAAATCAGAAGAGATCGTCATTGAACTAAAAACTCAGCCAAAAGAACAAAAATAAAAGATTCAGAAATATGAAACATAAATTACCTCTCTAAGAGAAGAATTAGAAAAGACAGTTACACGTTTGAATACAAATATGAAGTTTGAAAATAGTATTGTAGTCTTAGATGAAATTCTCGGCTATCAAAGGTCACCATTGATCAAGATAGGTCTAGGCTATGACAACAATCAGAACGCTCTTGAAGAGGATGAAAGCTCCAAGTCAACTAAGGAGAAGGCTGAAATCAATACAAATGTTCTTGAAAACCCCAATTGTAATGAAGATAACAACATGGAAAGAAAGTACAATCAGCCAAGATCTAACAAGAATAATTTTAGAAGAGTTGGGCCTCCAAGGAGACAATTTACTACTAGGTATCAAAATTTCTTTTTTGGCTATTGTTTCTCTTGTAACAATTTTGGGCATATAGTAGTAGATTGTAGAGCGCACGCAAGAAATAATTATGTAAAAAAAAGAAGTGTCAAGAATGTTTATGTAGACAACAAAAATAGAACACTCCATAAAAATGTTGATAAAAAACATTGAATGTTGGAAATGCGACAATTATGGACATATTGCAAGATTTTGCAACTATGTTGAACGTTACAAATGCCACAACTATGGTCACAAAGCAACGTATTGTAGAAGAAATTTCATAAACAATGAGAAAGTGAATACCCAATTCAAACATGAAGACAAAGAAACAAAAGTATGGAGGAGGAAATTAGAAGACCATAAAAAGGATGAGGAAAAATGTCAGCTAGCCCTATATGTTCAAAATAGATAAAGGAGTATCATTGCCAAGAAAAAGAAAGAAAAGTACACAAAAGTGTGGAGGAGGAAATCAAAAGATCAAAAGAAGGAAGAATGTGAACGAACAATTTATGTTGATAGTGGATGTTTAAGTCACAAGATAGGGAACCAGATCAAGTATCTCCTCTTGAAGAAAGATGAAATGGAAAAGTTAGAAAATTGCTACTACAGAAAAAGTGAGAATGCTTTTGATGATAGTCATATGAAAATGATAATGGAGGTTCACATTATGAAGACAAGGAGAGGACATCTTGCTTTCATTCTTGGATACATTGGCCAGAAGTTAGAAATAGTGGCAGCAAGTGTAACCATCCCAAAGGGGATAATTTAATTCATCAGATTTATCAGCAACAGACCAATGAAAAATTCTTGAACAAGAAGCATGGACACTTCTTGAACAACAGTAGGCCATTCATTTTTTAGGAGTAGAATGTGAGAAAATGTTGAAGGGAGAAAATCCTATCAGTTGTGAGTCACTCAACAAAATGTTTCTATGTTGACAAGTGGCAATATCCCTCTTAAATGTCCAATGTCAGTTGAATATGAGGATATTATCAAGAAGAGAAACAAGCTCATTTAAGTGATGGTTACCATGATGATCATTGAAAGACTGCAGAATCTGGATGAAATAGGTATGATATGGCATATTTCTTTAAGTGAGTCAATGATTAAATTGCATGAAATATTTGAATATCAGGATGTTAAAATTTGAGATGCCAACATTTATAGGATAAGAATACTTGGGCTATTGATAAGAACATTTTCTAGAAAGAGTAAGAAAGTCATTCTCTTTGAAAATGATGTAAGGCAGAGTTGGTAGCAGATCTCCTAAATGAGAAAATGTTGAAAATATTCATGATTTTTCTATTTAAAAATGAAATGAAAAAGACAAGGAATAAAGAGAAAGAGGTTTGATGAAATTTTCATGAAGAAACACAATCAAAAGAGAAGAGTGACTATAAATCAAAGAAGGCTAAAAAATTATAGCAAACAACGATAGTGCATTCACATGGGGGGATACTTCAGAAAACTACAAGAGAAAGCACGATCTAAGAGGGAGAAACATAGAAAAAGAATCCATGGAAAAGAAGATGAAGCATAAATATAGAAGGAGCAATTTTAGAAAGCAAGAGAAGGTATCATAGTGAAAGGGGGAGCATTCCATGTTCCCAAAAGATGTACTCAATCAGGAAGAGTGTCCCTTTTGTCATTGGTGTCAAAGGGGGAGAGTAACACTAAAACCATGATGGTTCAACAGTACAACAACAGGGGGAGCAGCATAGCAGTAGAGTACAAAAGTATTTACGACAAGCGAGGAGTCCAATAAGAGTTTTTGGTTTTACTAGGTTGTCATCAATGACAAAGGGGAAGATTGTTGAGAAACTGTTATCATTGATGTCAAAGTGGGGTGTGACAGTGAGTGGTGGCATTGATATCAAAGTGATTGTTGAGGTGGAAATATTGATGAAGTGTTATTGAGATCAATGGTTATTGAGGTATGGTTGTTAAAGAGATCCCAACATGTGAGGATCTTGTTCCAAGCGAAAATTTATCATTCAAGCATTCAAAGAAATTCAACTGCAGAAATTCATAATTTTGGTAGCCATGTGTTGAGCTACAGAGAGCGACTCAACTGTCGGAAGTCGGGAGTAATGAAGTATTGGTAACGGTTGGTTAAGGAAAGGAAGTGATCACATTGACTTTGTCAATATGGGTTTACATCTTTAATGGATTAGTTATTTTTGGTAATGTTCACACAACAAGTATTTTTTATAGAAGACACTTTGAAATGGTCTATTGACATGGTCAAGAAAAATGTTGTGAGCTTATACCATAGTATTGATTTATCTATGGGCAACAAAACCACTACATGAAATAGTTTAAATACTTTATCAAATTGAAGAGAAGGGTGGGAGTGAAGTATGATGTAGTGTGAGTTGATCTGAATTAGGGCCAAGGAGCATATCAAAACGGCAAGAGTGATTAGAAGAAAGAATGCAATTATACCTAAGAATAGAGAGTTGGAAATCAAAGTGCAGAAGGGTTTCTGAATTTAAATTGCAATATGAAAGGTATGTGATTTAACCCTAAATAGATACTATTCTTGACTATAATGAAGTAACTCTGCAATGTTGTAAGGTATGGAATGATTCTGTTTTGTGAACCTTGAGGAGTGTGTAATAACTCTATGTTGTGAGAGGATTAGAGGCTAGATAATTGGCATCAACTACAGAAACAACAAATTTATGACTACAGAATGAACGATGGCTACAAAAACAACAACAACAACTATAGAAACAACATATATACGACTACAGAATCAACGACATCTACAAAAATAGATCCAGGGCTATGGAATTAACGCCAAATATAGAAGCAGATCCAAGGCTACAGAATCAAGGGCAACTAGAGAAATAGATCCACGGCTACAAAATCAGTGGAAGCTACAGAAACATATCCACGACTATAGAATTAACGACAACTACAAAAACAAATCTACAACTACAGAATTAGCGACATCTACAAAAACATATCCATGGCTACAAAATTAGTGGCAGCTACATAAACAAATCCACGACTACATAATTAGTGATTGATCCATAAATGGAAGGCTTATAGCCTATCCGTCTCACCAACACATAATTCTTTGTAAAACAATTATAACCTTATCTCTTTGGATGACGAGAAATTATTGATCAATCAAGCCACAAGTCGAGTCGGTCCAAACAAATATGGAGTCAGCTACCCGGAAGTCGAGTTGAAACAAAAATGAGTTGGAAAGATGCAAGCCGGGTCGAGGCAAATAAAATCAGCGAAAGTTGAGTCTACCAAGATTCAGGTCGACCAAGAAGCCAAACAGACCATAAAAAGTCTCCAGTTGAAATGGGGCGAATTTTAGTTGACTAGAATTGATTATCAGTCAAAGGAGAGGGGGAAGTCGACAAAAAAGAAAGCCCAGTCGAAATGGGTCGACCCGTAATTAGTACAAACAATTAAAAGACGAATTTGATGTGCAATCGCAATTGGAAAACCCTCTACTACTCGGATTTGGTGCCTAGTAGCTGAGAAATAAATCTAACTGCAAATTTGATACCCCACGGTGTAAAAAAAAACTTTTTGGGTGAATTCAACAATCAATTGTGTAGAAAAATGTTTTGGGGCAGTTTCAACAACCCACGGCAAGTCAAAACATTTTGGAGGTTAAGTGTAACATTCATGGGAAAAGGAAACGTTTTAGAAGTCGGCTTTGGCATTCAACGACAGATGAAAACGTCTAGGGCGAAATTGATAGTAGGCAGAGTGGAAAAAACATGTGTATGCTTCGTGGCCAACTAATGAACCCCTATACAACCCCGACTTTCGATAGATATGTCATCTATGATTTATGGGCAAAGGAAAACCGCCCAACAAGGTCAAGAATGTGCCCAATGACTCAAAATGAAATTAGAAACCCCCGAATGAATAAAAATGGCTCTCGAAGGAGGGTCGTCGATTTTCAACCTCTTAATCAATGTACGGGTGTGGTTAAGGAGTTGTTAATCCGTTTAGTGACCCATGAGAACCATTTTAATATAAAACGAGCTCAGACAATAATTGACATGGAGTATTATTTGCTAAACCATACACAAACAACCATTAAGTTACAATGCACACATTAGCCATTCATGAACAACGCAACCACAAAGAAATCACCACACATAAACTCAAAATTTACCTTGGAAACCAAAACGGGAAAACTAGCATTCTTTTGGCTTCAACCAGGCTCTTACTTATTCAGCAATGGGCAAGTTACAGGCTCTTTGGTTCATTTCTATGCTCTTCATTGATATCTGAGCAACTTCTCTACATCATTCACAGCCAAAGAACCCCTTTCTCATTGTGGGGATACCTGATATAGAATGTTGAGCCAACTCAGAGGATAGATGAAAGGTCAGGCGTCTCCAATGCTTCAACTTCTCTCTAGTCTACTTCTCCTTCTTTTGTGTGTTTGTCTTTTCTCCCATGTGGAAACGGTTTTATGAACGTCTCATTATTTCTTTTATACAACAATATACTGGCCAACTTTACATACATTACATACAAAATTGGACATCAATAATGATGGCATGGGACCCTTCATGCCAACAAGTCGATCTCCTTCTTCATCCATAGCCTTAAACTTTCTCTTTGTTGATCATCCTAAAGTCTCGTGTTGATAACCAATTGTTCGTGTCATATCCAATTCGGAGCAGCGACAACTATAGAAACAAATACACGACTACAGAATTAACGACAACTACAGAAACAACATATCTGCAGGATTAGTGGCTACAAAACTAAAAACAACTACATGATCAATCGATCTGCAAGATTATTTGAGATAATATATGTCATGTTCAATTGAAGAGATTATTTGATGTTTGAGTTGCATATTTACAGTATGAGTCTATGAAAAGGAGAGATCAGGAAACAAGAGTTTTTGTAATTAACCAAACTTGATTATCTTATTTACTTCAGGGTGGCAGGGTGGTGCGAGGTAGAGGATTGGTGTCCTCATAACAGGTTGGTGTTTGCAGATTATAAGTGGGCGCTTATAGAGAGGATTGGTGTCCTCATCCTCATAACAAGTTGGTCCCTGGAAAGTTGGTTCTTGCATACTGTAAATGGGTGCTTATAGTGAGGATTGGTGTCCTCATCTTCTCAACAGGTTGGTGCTTATCAAATTGGTGCTTGCAGATTGTAAGTGGGTGCTTACAGAGAGGATTGGTGTCATCATCCTCATAACAGGTTGGTGCTTGCACACTGTAAGTGGGTGCTTACAGTGAGGATTTGTGTCATCATCTTTTCCACTGGTTGGTCCCTGTCAAGTTGGTGCGTGAAGAGTTGTAAGTAGATGCTTACTACAGGGATTGGTGCCCCTGACAGGTTGAAGCTTGTAAACAATGCAACTCTAGAATGATATAAGAAGAGGTTGATTTGTGGTTTTCTCTCGTATGGGTTTCCACTTAAAATATATGTATATTGTGTCTTTGCGTTATTGCATTGCTTATGATTGACTATGTGATGACTAGTTAAGATGGTAAAAAGAAAAAGTGGTTAAAATCTGTGCAATAGTGATTCAACCCCTCACCCCCTATTCCAACATTCACATGGTGGAACCCAACCACACTTCAAGATAAACATCACATGGACAAACTTTATATGTGAGTTAAAGTTTGAACTCATGTTAAAGCACAGTTTGTTGCGTTCTTAGATGTGACGACACATCATAGTTTGTCTAAATGTTTTATGTTTGATATTTTTAGATGATACATATCTAGGCGAAATCACAATTTTATGTTGTTTAAATTGCATTTATAAATAGAGAGACATTCAGAGTATAAAGATTTAACCACTCGAATCTGCAAATCTAACAATTTCTCACAAATAAAATTAAACGAAAACCACTGCTATATCCACATTCACCTATGCACTTAATCTGTGGAGCCCACACGCACTCCAAGTGAGTATTCACGCACACTTATAATAGTTTTCACGTCATGGAGGCCACGCACACTCAGTCACAGGGTCTTCACGAGATAGTTATCCTGTCCGCGCATACTCACAGGGTCTTCACGGACACTACGAGTTAGTCCTCACGTGTTGGGCCCCGCGCATACTCACAGGGTCTTCACGCACACACTGAGTTAGTTCTCACGTGTTGGGCCCACGCACTCGGTGGTATTTGCGAGTGGACCACGCTGTTTACATGGTGGGGCCCACGCACACTTTGATGATAATCGTCAGCTATAATCGATCATATATTATTTACGCGTTAAAGAACCAAACGCGTTGGAACGTTATGACACTGAAAGCGCTCTGGGGAACATTTTATAGGAAAAAACTTAATTAGAACAGTAAAAACGACAGGCCTTAATTTGATTGGTTATTGTTGTGTTTTGTGAACACAGAGATATCACGTGGCATCGGGCATGTCACAGTTCAATTGAACCTTTTTTTTTAATATGATATGTGTAATTTGTGGTAATGAGTACATATATTAATCTATGTTAATTATTTAAATGTGGTAATCATATGGTCTTATACTAATTTCTTAATATAATTAGATATAATTAGGTAAATATGAAAAAGTAAATAAGTTAAAAGATATATTTCTTAATATAATTAGGTAAATATGAAAAAGTAAATAAATTAAAAGATATATTCATAAATGTAAGAAACAACATTCATTGATTTCAGAGAATATTCATTGATTTACGAGTACTAATAAAAATATGATATGACTGCATCTTCAATTTTTCACCAAGATTGCATCTTCAATTTTTCACCAAGATTTTAGATTAAGAGACTAGGCCATTTCTAATAATAAATGTACGTAAATATATAACAACGCTGCACTAGCAACATTTCTTTCATTACAGGTTGTTCCAAAATTTCTGAAACTCGTCTCATTCCTTGCAATTTGCATACAGCATTCAAAGCTCCTCATTGACAATGGCATCCTTTATCCTGCAAAACCACGGTCATTCTATGGCAAGCAATTATGGTTACGATGTCTTTCTAAGTCATCGTGGCCCCGATACGAAAAAGGGCTTCGCCGGTCATCTCTACCATAGCCTTTGTTTACATGGAATCCGTGTCTTTCTGGACAAGGAAGAAATGAAAGAGGGAGAGGAGATAACTCATCAAATAGAAACCGCTATTAAAACAGCCTCTGTCCATGTGGCCGTTTTCAGTGAGAACTATGCCAAATCGAGCTGGTGTCTTAATGAACTCGTGCTGATGATGGAGTCGTTAGAGTCGGGGGCTATCATCATTCCCGTCTTTCACGGTGTTAAACCTTCTATTCTTCGGCGGACGCACCGCGAAGATCGTCAGAATCAAGAGGTAGAAGAAATCAGGAACGTGTATGCTGAAGACCTACAGACTCTCGAAGATGAAACGGTTGGAGAGGGGAGTTTGTGATACGACAATGACACTATTGCAAAATGGAGAAGGGCTCTTTCTCGTGTTGCCGGTATAAGCGGTTTCGAGCTGGAGGCGTGTAATGGGTGAGAACTCAATTTCCCTTCTCGGTATGTTACATAATATGTAAATGGACGTTTCTCACTTGTTCTGTTTATTCTCTTGTGAATAACCAGCTACGAGGGGAAGCTAGTCGAGAAGATCGTCAAACGTGTGTTAAAAATAGTGAACAAAACTCCCTTCAGTGTGCCCAAATATGAAATCGGTTTGGTACAAGATTTTGCAGATAAAGTCTTGTCGCAGCTGCAGCAGAGTCGAAACCCTCAGGTCGTGGGGATCGAGGGGTTGGTGGTGTTGGAAAGACAACGCTAGCGAAGCAATTCTTCCGTAAAAAGAGATCAGGTTACCGTAACTCCTACTTTTTCCCTATGAGTCAAAACGCAGCTAGAACCTCTTTAGATTCTTTGTTTGGAGAACTCTTTAAGAGCTTGAGTTGCTCAGATCTGCTATTGAACAACGTGGATGTAGTCAAAAACTTGTTTAACGAGTATAATCCCTCATTAGACGGGGTTAAAAACCATCCCTCATTAGTAGTTTTAAATGGAGTAGATAATGTTGATCAGGGGAATAAACTTTTGTCAGTTCAAGAAGTTCTACACTCCAAAAGTTTAATATTGATTACATCTTGGCACAAAAATGTTCTTACGGGCTCAGGAGTTGATGAGGCATTGATTTATATGTTAAATCACCTTAATACACATTGTTCCCAAAAGCTCTTTTGCTTCCATGCCTTCCACCAGGCAGCTCCATTCCAAGGATATGAATACCTGGTAGTTGGCTTTCTAAGAGTATGCGACGGATTGCCTTTATTATTGGAAATGTTTGGGGCATTTCTTTATGGAAAGAATGACAGATCTTATTGGGAAGACCTATTGGATAGGTTTCAACAAATACATTCCCGTGAAATAGAAGAAAAGCTTAAATTTATTTACGACGGACTCGATATAAAGGAACAGCATGTATTTTTAGATATTGTCTGACTTTTCATGGGAGAAAGCACTAAATCCGCCTTAGAAATATGGAAAGGATCAGGGTGGAAAGGTTCGTTGTAGCTTCAAACTCTGCGGAAAAAGCATCTAGTGGAGGTGGATAGTGAAAATTGTATAAAGATCCATGATCACTTTGAAGATTTGGGAAAAAACATTGCGGGGTGTTGTTCCAGAGTCTATACTTAAGGCTTAGAAGTACAGTGTCTAGGCATCCAAAAGTGAGTGAGGGGTAGAGAAGGAAGAAAAAATCAACCTTCGGAAAGGGAAGCTAGGGCTTATTTCTAATTTTTCGTTGTCTAGCTTCTATTTGCTCCTGGATGTTAATGTCCCTTTCAATCGCTGCCCACAAACGTTCAAGTTCAACCTGTGTAGTGGTTGTTTTAATGATAGTATCAAAAAGGTTCAAGGCAATATGTGTTTGATCTGATATTCCGGGTTCAATGTTAGGCTGTCTTGTCACAGGGACAGTCATAGAGGAACAGAAAGATAAGAAAATCTTTAAATCTTTTAGATGTTGTCTCGATTTCGGTCGTATAAAGGAGAGTTTATAGCTCCACTAGTGAAAATGGGTGCAAACCAAAGGCCCTTTCCCGTAACTGAGTTATATTTAAATAAATGTGTATGAGGTGTAAGAAAACATTAAGTTGTCTATCATGTAAGACTCCTATCAAGGGAGAATCTCACTTATAAACAGAGGAAGAAAAAGATAACGAGATAACCTGATGAAGCATAAAATATGTATAGAAATCTAAAGTGTTCACTGGTCTTATACCTGTTGATAGCCGGTACAGAGGAAAAAGGGTAAACAATATAGAAAACTCAAATTCATTCACTGTAGTAGAGGTTGTACTTAGTTACAGCGAAACATTCATCAGATAAATATATGAAATGAAATGAAATATGAGATACGAGGAAACAAACTCATAACACAGTCGTGACAGAATTGAGAATCTTTGGATTTGCTTTATATTAACTCTCAAGGTAGAAAATCTCTATTACAATCGACCTAAAAAGGTCCAGCCTTTGTTCCTTCCTTCTATTGTATATTTATACAGATTTACATACGATGGAATCACAATCGTTCCAGGATTTTCAGTTACAACAAGAAGGAGATCAATCGTTTCACTTCTTTATCTCTGTCTTTATTTGGTGCCAGAAGCCTATCCCCTTGCATGCCCGATACAAGTGACACATTTTTCCACCAGTCGAGATATCAACCTTGAAGGTTCCGCTTAACAATTGGCCTAAAAAATGTAACAATCTTTAACTAATTTTGACAACCTTTCCTCCATCTGTCGGTCTTGGATGTCGATAGTGCACAATCGTACACTTGGTTTAATAACCCATTTATCTATTTAGACTATGTCGGCCAGAGTTACTTGTGAGACTTCGGCCGAATCTCTTTCTTCTTCCTCATTTATATCCAGCGTGAGTTTCGCCATATTCATTTGGCTTAGTGTCTCAACGTTACTCTCGCTATCAATCCCTAAAATATTTCCATCTATAGAACCGAAAGCCTCTTCGCAGGATTTCCTTACATTCTTGGCTTGCAATTTGCCTTCTGATATGCTGCGCTCCCATTCTTTCAACAAAATATTACCTCGGGTCTGTTCCAACATGGAAAATGTGGAACCTTTTCCCGATTCTCTATTTTTTGTAGCTATTACAACCTCTTGAAATGCAAGCCGAGTTGCTCCAGCTTCTCTCTCTCTCTAACAGATAGGTTTTCTAATACTTGATCGATGAGCAGACAGTTGTCCCGAATAGTCTCCACCTTGGCAAGTAAACTTCGCTGGGTTGCAGAAACTCTACTCCGAATCTCCAAAGACTGGGACTGAAATATCTCGATATTTATAACTTGGATTTCGGTGAGATCTAATCTAACCTGCAGCTGCCCGATCAAGTCTTTCTGTTGGCCCACCTGTATCCGACTGTTCTGAGCTGCCAGCTCTGCTTGTTCGAGCTTATCTTAGAGCAACTCAATTTCCTTTTTGTCGGTCATTGTTGCTTGTTCTATTCCTGCGCTTGCCTGGTCCTTGGCAGCCTCCTCTGTTGTGGCTAGCTTAGCTTATAAGGTTTTGATGAGGTGATTTTTTCGCTTTAGCTGATTTTTCAAAACCCTGACTGAAAATCGGTTTGTTGTAGCATACACCCCTAATGCCCCAGCTATTTATGTCGCAAACTCTTCTTTCTTCTTTTGTTTCCCATCTGTCAACACCTTGAACTTCTTGGTTGTTGATCCCTCTTCTTGATAGAATTATCTTTTTACCATAGCCTTTCTCTTCTTATCGAAAAAGAACTCGTTTGGAGGGAGCTCTTCCATCCTTATAGGTCTCAATTCTTCATTGAAAATCCACCCTGCGTCTATGTTCCCTTGATTTGACTGTAAGGGAGTAATGGAGGCGATGGGATCTCCGATTTTCTTAGCTGGCTGTCCTAGAGTAGTAACTGGAGTTTGCTTTTTCGACGGATCGGGAGTCTTTATTTCTAGTTTCGGACTCCTAGTTTGCTCTCCCCCGTCCTGGTGTTTTTCTTGGTTGGGTGTTGTATCTTTGGAGCCTTCGGCTTCTTTTTGTTGCACCTCAGCTGTAATTGGATTCTCACCCCGCAATACTAGGGGAAGACAAATACGCCGATGTTCTTAGAATTTGAAAACATCGGCCCTCTCTTCGGGTGCCAGGGCTTGTATCCGAGCCAAAACCTCGACATAAGATCTTGCGCCTCGAAAAATGTCATCCGATGGCGAATTTTCGTGTTCGAACCTTTTAAGTCCGCAACTGGCCAAGTGATTACTTACGACCCTTTACGGATCGTGCTTCTTGAATTCAACATGAACCAAATTTAGGTCTTCCAAGGCTGCTGCCTCAGCTTTAGCATGCCCGAAATCTAACAAAGAATAAGAATTTAAATGAATAGGAAAAGGTGGCCATACCTTCTTAGAATATCCCTTAAGCTCCTTGCTCATGCCATCAATTACAGTTTGTCTGGCAACCTCATGACAAGATAGCCTATCGGGTATGAATAATGATAAGGCATGCAGGGGAACAGAAGCCCCAAAAACCTTGAGATATGAGAATTTTGCTTCTAGATACCAGTAGGCTATACTGCTCATATTCATTGCTATGTTGTCCGAGATCCTGGGTGGCGGGTGGCCGAAAATAGCGACATGCAGTGGTACCATTACCCAATTAAAGATTTCATACACAAAATCTGTCGCTTTGTTTTCCCACAGTTTTGAATGGTAGACGTGGATGGGCTCGGCCTCTGATGGATTCCAACTCCATCTCATTAAGGGAAAGGGCGTCAGGAAACACACGGCGTCCATGATATACGCGGACATAAAGAATGAAGCAATTTTTCCGCTCTCCCTCTGCACTCGATACTCTGTAACTCGACTGGTCAAGCTATCCGACAGTATTTTAGCCCAGTCGAAGGAACAGCCTTCGGCGACTGAATGTATTAGAGGCACCCACTAAAGGAAAAAATGTGTGGTATCCTCTCTCCCATATAATCTGCAGGTCATCATAGCTACATATTTGAACTGTAGTTCCAGAGAAGATATTGAATATATACCATTACTGTCTTCCCTAAACTTTGCAGGGTGTGAAACCCAATCTTTGATTAAACTGGACATACTCTTGTCATACTGCTCACATTCCTTCTTTTTAAAATTCTTCGAGAATTCGGCATTGTATGTAAAGTCTGACACGGTTGGCAACTTGTACATAGCCTACAGTTGTTCGGGTCTGAAAGTCCTAATAGTGACCTTATGCTCGTTGATGATGGTTCTGGTTGGTATATCCACATGGTCTAATGCCCACCGGACCATATCGTAGTAAGGGAGCAGTCGTGGCCTAGCCGCTACTTTATGCATTCCAGCTTGGACGACGATCTTATATTTGGTGGTCAGGTCGTCTTTTTCATTGTCATTGGAATCATCCGAATAATCTACCAATTCGGACTGTAGAACCTCATAAACAAACGACCAGGTCTTGACAGAGTCGACACTTCGAGATGAATTATCAGAGACGTTGTCTGAACCTTGTCCCGAAACCTCAACGTTGGCTTTAGACGATTTTCGCGGGGCCATGGCTGGGGATCCTGATTTAGCTCTTCTGCGATAAAAATATGTATACATACAGAAATTAGTTCGCTGAGAAAAGTTTGCTCTGTGTAATATAGAAATGAATTTGTGATAACAAATAACAGATCTATATATTCAACCATTTAAAACTCGGTACCTTCCAGGAACAGAAAGGTCAAATCATTCTTAAATATAAATTTAGCAATAAAAACCCAATCCTTACTTGTCGATTCGTCTTGTTTCTAATTAATGCCATAAATTTTGACAATTCGTAATGCAAGTTGGCGCAAGGAAAGATTATGATTTGCCTCGTAAATTGTGCATGAATCAAATCACGGGAAATATTGGCTTAGCTTAATTAATCAGACCCTTTTTTAAAAGTTAATTAATCTTTTGGCACTCGCCTTATCGGGAGATTTTTCTTTAACCCTTTGAACCTCTAAGACCTGAGATTGCGATGATTAGCTTTGGTTAATAAAAAACGTAACCATGATTAGGCGTTTAATTAATTACGTGGTTATTTATATCGGGACTTCGCGACTCAGAGCTTCGAAGGTATAGCTTCCGGGAGGTTCGTATGCCGAGTTGCGAAATCGCAAGATCATGATGATATGATTTAATTAGATTGGGGGATAAAACCGGATTAAGTGTTTAATTAATTACGTTTCTATCTTTCTCGTGACTTTGCGACTCGAGGCTTTGACGGTGTAGCTTTCGAGGGAAAACATGTCGAGTTGCGAATTTCCGACTGAGTTTAACCGCGGCTGAACTTTTTACCTTTAACACTAACCTGGGTTACTTAAACAAGAGTCTCGCAGTTTCGGCTATCGGGGTTATGACGGTAAGACTTTTGGAGCTAGCAAACACCGAGACACGAAATCCCGATGACGCTTAACTGTGGTTTAGAGTATCTTTACTCTCGGTACTGATCTAGGTAAAAATTTTAAGACTATTTCGTCGTTTCACCCTTTGGGATTTGTAAACTAAGTGATCTATAACTTCCGACAGGCGACATCCCGAGGTTAAAAGTAGAGACTCGTTTAAACAAAAAAATAAAACTTGCCTTAAGAGTATGATAACCGTCGTTGTTTGCGTGATGAGACTTCTGAGTCTTTTTTGGGAAAAAATAAAGGAAAATATGAAAACCACCTTTCGACTTCAAGCATTAAAATATGAAATTTTAAACAGGCTAGAAAAAACAAAGGCAGCTCCAACATAGGCTCCAACTAGGGATCTCGTTTTCCTATAAGACGGGAAGAACAGTAGACCACGTGCCTATATTGGGTAAATGGAGTCAATGGCTTTAATCCAGTGAAAATGTTCTTTAGAACAGGATACCAAAGGGGAAAGGTACTTCGTCTTTTACCTTCGAAAATCTTTTCAAAACTCAAATACTTTTTTCACTTAGCTGTAGTCCCTTTCACGACTTGCTCCTTCCCGTTACTGAATTTAGGTCTGCTTTAAGACAATCAAAATAGTTCTAGGAGACCCAACAAATCTTGTGGTTATCGGCTTGCATCAAAAAGAAGAAAATTATATGTTTTTAATCAGGAAGCCCTGTCTGAACTTGGGATGTAGATCAGGTTTTAAAAAGAATTGGTTACCAGAGTAGAGTGATATTCATGTATAACAGCCTTACAGATATCTCAGATATTGCTTCACTGCCAGCGAGCATGTTCAGTACCCCGGTGAAGTTATCTGGCCCTTTTTACTGAATTTTCTTTCACCACTTCGGAATATATTTATGCATTTAAATGTTGAGACGAGGGCAATCATTTCTTAATTTCCTTTCATTGTCTCTTGGACTAGATGGGGGCAATCATTTCTGAATTTCCTTTCACCACCTGCCTTAGAATTTTCTTTTTAGAGCGCGAAGATGGGGGCAATTAGTTTATATGAGGGCTGATATCTATGTAATATTTTGCATTATAGGTCTGTCAACTTACGTTGATTACTCAGCACCAACCTTTCCTTAACTTTCACAACACCTTCGTTCGCAGGGAGAAAGGGAAAAATTAAATTTTTGGGGAGTTTCCTATTTGAGCAAGCCTCAATCTTCTGAAACTGTTGAAAAGCCTAGAAAAGTTAGGACCACTTAAGCGTCACTTTGTTTAGTAAGAGATCGAGGAATTGTGAAGACCCGCTTTCTTTCCACAATCTGCTTTGAAGCTTCTCGAGGTTAAAACGTAATCTCTTCTCCCTACGTATGCGAAAACGGAAAGATGCTGGCTTTTCAAAAGATAAACCTGAAAACAGAAAAGGGTGACAGAAAAAGATCTAAGAAGTAAAAAAACAGAGGTCAAAAAATCAAAACTGACTCTTGAAGATTTTTTTTTTTTTTTGGGGGGACGCTTTACTTTGACTGACTTGTTTATTTCGTCTTACTCTTTCGTAAACGCTTAACCATATAGATGTTCTTTTATTTATTATTTCAGACGATGTTGTTGTATCTTATGAGGTTATCTTGGTTTTCTTTGAAAGCTCTTCAAAACAAGTCTGTTAGGAAATCTCACATTTACCTTACCATTTCATTTTCTTTCCAAAATATCAAAAATCTTTTTTATCACCTGATTGCGCCAATTTATTTTCTGATACACGAATTTCCGTTTACTTCTCCTACTCTTTTTGTTTGCAGCTGGGATCCTGTAAAAATGCAAATATGAAGGTTATCGAGGCTTTTTTGAAAAATGTCGAAAATTTATGAAAAGAAAAGAAAATCAAAATAGCAATGCGTGATGAAATATATATATATATATATATATATATATATATATATATATATGAAAAATCCTATATATAAATATACACATTTTTTTTTTGGTGACTGCTTATGTCATATAACGCTTCAGATAACGCCCATTGACAGGGACATTGAGGATTTCACTATCTAGATTTTCCAGTAGGAAAGAATTTTTTCCTTCGAGAGCCGAGACCCTAAATGGCCCATACCAAAGGTGATCGAATTTACCATGTTGTGTTGTTTCTTCCCTCCTTGCATCCCACCTTAATACTAAATCACCTAGGAGGAAGTCTCAGTCCTTTGCCCTATGGTCGAATAATGCCTTCATGTCATCTTGGTACTTCTGCAACCTTTCATCTACTTCGACCCTGTGCTGTTGAACCTCGATTAGTTGATTAATCCTCCTGGTGACATGATTAGGTTCTTCTTTCTGATCTTGCCATAATTTCATCATGGGGAGCGCTAGGTTTATAGGTAACACCGCATCAGTCCCATATACCATCTGAAAAGGGGAAATGTCGATTGACTTTTTAGCGCCTATGCGATTCACCCACAAGGCATACTTTAAATGCACATGCCAAGACCTTTTGTTTTCATCCAACACTTTCTTAATTATATTGATCAGGCTCTTGTTAGACGACTCGGCCAGTCCATTTCCTTAAGGGTAATATGTCGTGGAATGGCCAAGAATGATGTTATACGTTTGGCTGGAGCTTATCATAGCCATAGATTTGAAAGCTTGGGCATTATCTGTGACAATCTTTCGGGGACAGCCAAATCTTGACAAAATATTTTCTTTTAAGAAATCTATTACCACCGAGTCAGTTGCCCTTTTGGTTGGAATAGCTTCCACCCATTTAGTAAAGTAGTCTGTGGCGGTTAGGATCCATTTGTGTTGGGCGCTAGAATGTGGATTAATCTCACCTATAAAATCTAGCTCCCATTGTTGAAAAGGGGCTTCATTTTTTACCGGAACTAGAGGTAGCACTGGGAGCTTCTGTTTGCCTGCAAATAGTTGACAATGGTTACAGGCTCGGACCTTGGCGTTAATGTCTGAGAAAAGTTTTGGCCAGTAATACCCATCCCGCAGAATTTTGTAAGCTGTGGCCCTCCAAGCGTGATGTCCTCCACACACCCCTTCGTGAAATTCACTTATAACCCTTTTTGTTTCCGATTCAACTAAGCAGGTTAACAAGAAACCGAGTGGGTCCTTCCAATATAGTTGATTTTCGGCGATACAATACTTAACCGCATGAAGCTTTAAAGTCCTGGATTTTGATGGTGATAGTTCACTCGGGCATTTTAGAGTCAGTAGGTAGGATACTATGTTCTTGTACCAATCTGATGATACGAATTTCTCTTCGATCCTAATTGGATTTTTTTTTTCATCAAGTTCGTTTAAGTTCATGTCTTCTTCACATTCCTGTAGACAATTTATACCCAGAGCTATGCAATTCGATTCAGCCAAAATTTTGGCCAGGCCTTGTCCCTTTATCAGTTTAGTAGGTTTGATTTCCAGACAAATTCTTGAATCTTATCAAGCCATCATCCTCTTCTCCCATCGTTGTCTAGTTGTACCAAAATATCTTTCACAGAACTGGTAGGTACGTACGCAATTATCTTGGAGTGTAATACATATGTTTTGAATGCCTTTAGTGCTTTTACCATGGTGTACGCTTGCTTTTCTATTATATCATATTTAAGTTCTGCATCTCTAAGGCTCTTGCTGAAAAAGGCGATCGGTTGTTCGAAACCCTCCTCGTTTTTTTGGAGGAGCACCGCGGAAATCGTGTGTTCGGAGGCAAACGAGAAAATAAGAAATTATTTTAGATAATCAGGACTTTCCAACACAGGTGCCTCGCTTATGAATTTCTTAATATGGGCAAACGATGCTTTTGCCTCTGTTGTCCACTTTACTTTGCGTCCTTTTTCAGCATATCTGTGATCAATTTTACAATTTCAGCAAAATTTGGGATAAATCTTCGTAAAAAATTTATTTTTCCTAAGAAAGATTGAATTTCTTTTACATTTCTAGGAATATTTATAGTGTCTATCACTTCAACTCTCTTAGGATCGATCTTAATTCCATCCCTAGATACAATATGACCCAGAAGTTTACCTTCTTGCATGGCGAAGTGTGATTTTTTAGGATTTAAAGACAGACCAAACCTGCGGCATTTTTCGAATGTTTGTTTAAGATGTACTAAATACTCTTCGTCGGATTTGGAAAAAACAATCAAATCATCGAGATAGATGACTACGAACTTATCCCTTTCTCCGATGAAAGCGATGTCCATAGCGCGTTGGAACGTGGCTCCTGCATTCATCAAACCGAAAGGCATTTTATCATACATGAAGGTTCCCCAAGGGGTAGTGAAAGATGTTTTTTCTTTATCCTGTTCATTCATGGCAATTTGATTATATCCAGAGAAACCGTCAATCATAGACATTTTGTTCGCCCCAACTACCTTTTCTAGCACGTGATCCATTTTAGGCAGTGGATAGTTGTCTTTAAGAGAAGACTTATTTAGATTTCTGAAATCCACACACAGTGTAATTTCCCCACTCTTTTTTCTGACCGGGACCAGGTTTTCCACCTAGTTGGAATATCTCAGAGGTACTATAATTTTTTCCTCTAAAAGCTTCTTCACTTCTCTCTCGACCACACGCAATAAAATGGGGTTGATCTGCCTAAGCTTTTGTCTAAAGGGCTTGACCCCAGGCTTTAGAGGTATCTTGTGATCGATCACGGTAGTGTCATAGGTTCTTAACTCGTCATAAGACCAAGCGAAAACGTCTTTAAACTATCTGAGTAGGTCTTTATACTTGTCTTTTATTTCAGGAGGAAGGAATTTAGATATTTTGACCATCCTGGACTCTTCTTTAGTTCCTATGTCACAGTCCTCAATCTCTTCTGGTTGGGGTTGTAAGGTGGATTTTACAGGTATGTCGTTTTGATCAAACAGTCTTTCCAAAGGTATCAGTCCTTTCGGAATCTGGTTATTTTTTAGGACCAGCATGCGATGATTTGCGATTTTGTCTTGGAAATTTTGAGGGTCCTTCCCTTCTTGCATGATCCATATTTGGTCATTCTGATTTTCTTGATCTGCATGAGTTTTGGAAAAATCACATATTGCTTCAAGAAACTTCTTAATTTGTTCATCATCCTCAAAAACCTACCAGTGCTGGATGTTATCCGGTACAGATGGTCTGTGTCTTATCTCTATGTGATACTTCAATTTAAAGGTTGTGGGAGGAGTAAAAGTTGAAGTTGTTTTAGCTAATGCATCAGCCTGTAAGTTTTCTATGTGTGGGATGAAGTGGACACTTACAGATGAGAAAACATTTTCCATTAGATCCCAGGCACAATTTCGGTATGATCTTAATCTGGGATGCTTGGCCTGGTATTGACGATTTATTTGTTTGACTATCAACTCTGCATCTTCGTATACCTCTAGGTTTTTTATTTTTAACCTCCTGGCAGCCTCTAATCCTAAGACCAAGGCTTCGTATTCACATACATTGTTAGTATAATCTATATCCCATTGTAATCTGTAAGAAAGA
This sequence comes from Picea engelmannii, assembly GCA_009831015.1. NCBI lineage: Eukaryota > Viridiplantae > Streptophyta > Pinopsida > Pinales > Pinaceae > Picea > Picea engelmannii. Next base: position 577,882 of record ML777131.1, on the reverse strand, counting down.
GGGACAACGAACCTTGCTTCGGGTGCCACAAAAAACACTCCTGCACCAGCTCCTTCGCATGACAAGGCACCATCAAAAAACATTTTCCAGACACCGGTGGTACAAATATCTCCGATCATGTTACCTGACTCTTTATGATCTATATTGTTTTTGTCCGTGCAACCATCTAAACCATCATCAAAAGATAAGATACAATTTCCTAAATCTTGATCTGCAACGTAAATAGGGAAATTGTTCGGATTTTTAGGGTCGCTTACTGTATATGCTAACCTCGTCTCCCTGTACAACCGAGTGAATTTCCCACAAAACACAGGGATAGTGGCGTACGTCATATCCAGTTGAAGAGAACCCCCCAGCTTGGCTCCCCATGACCTAGACAACAGTAAGCCGTATTTGGGGGGGATATCAACAACAACCACATCCATCATGACACTCTTAACCGGGACCTGCGCCAGGGTGACTACTAAATCCTTTATCATTCCCAAGCACTTAACTTTTCTCGAATCAAAAGAGTAAAGATCTCCATAAGGTCTGGTGATCTGGAGGCCCAACCTGTCCATAATAATTTTAGGCATCACGTTGTGTGAGGCTCCGGAGTCCAGCGTACAATTATGTAGCAGTTGATCATACACGTTCAAGGTGATATAAAAGGGAGCAACATTGTCTTTAGCTCCTTCAAAATGTGGACCAAAAGTGATGTTGGGTTTATCATTTTCCAGGTTCAAAACGTCAGATTGGCTTTCTAGTTCTGAAACACCTATCACTTTGGTAATCTGTTTTCGATAAACTGGGTTTTTCGCTAACTCTACCAGAGGAATTGGTATCTTAATTTTATTTATCTCGTTTTCGAAACTGAAAACTTCGCTCACCTTGTCTGTTTCTCTAGCTGGGACTTCTGAATCCTTCTTTTCCACCTTATTTGTTTGGACTTCCTTATTACTCATGTTCTTGGTTAAAGGAGTATTTGTATTAGCTGCTTTAGTTTCCTCGGTTTGAGTCTCGATCTTCTCCAATTCGGGTTGTTGCACATTTACTACTTTCTCTTTGTTGTTAGATAACACAGTTTCTTTCGGGGCAGGCTCATAAGTTTGACCTCTCGGGAGAATTTTCTTAGGTTGAGTAGTTGTAATGGGCTTACTCTTAGATCTCAAGTTATACCTAGGTTGGACCTCAGCCATTATCATATCGGTTTCTTCTTGATAACTACAAAGGTCAATATAATCTCTTTCTTCACCTTCAATAGACGATTGTTGAGTGTTTAGAGACTTTTCATAATCCTCCCTAGTCAGATAAGGTTGTGTACAGTCATCATCAAAGTTCGTGACATCATCCTCTAAATCTCTGAAATCTTGGAGATCATTCACTCCTATAAAATTTTTGTTCTTTAGGGGAGTTTGTATTTTTTGATCTTCGTTTTTTATCTGTCTCTGCTGGTTTGGGGGATTGGGATTCCTCTTGAAATCTTTTTTGGTGAAAGAATCGACTTTGGCTTGTTCTAGCTCCATCCAGGATATCTTATTAGAGAGCTCCTTAATTATCCTGTCCATATCATCTACTTTGTTATATGTGTATCTATTCAATCCTGACGGCCCTGCTTGTTCTCTAAAGAGTCTAGTTTCTCAGTTTCCCGCTTCTACTTTAGCTTTTAACTTACCAGAAGCCATCATATTGGACTCAATTTCTACAGCATCATCTTGCATTTGGTTTAGAGTAGCTCCCCTTCTTTCCCGTAAAAGAAGTGCAAAATCTGGTTCGAAAGCCCCCGCGAAAGTTACTTTGGCTGCGGGTTGGGACGATTTAACCTCAGCTGGGATTTTGTTATACAGTTTGTTGAATCTCTGAATAAACTCCATAACTATTTCTGAATTCTTTTTTCTTAAAGACCCTAACTCGGTTAAATAGTATAGGTGGTCCTTTCTTTCTCCCCATTGTCTAAGGAAAGCATCTTCCAAGGCATCATAGGACAAGATGGATCCTGCAGGTAGACTCTGAAACCAAGTTCGGACCTGACCTTCGAAGGTTTGGACAAAAAGCCTCAAATACACATCTTCATGTTCGAGACCTAGGATGTCTGCGAATTGATCAAAGAAATTTATGTGTTCGGCTGTGGTCAGATCTCCTTCCCCAGTGAATTTTGGCAATTTTTTTATATAACTTTAGGGAAGGTCATGCAGAGGAACGGGCAATACCAAAGGAGCGTATATTGCTGCCACTTTAGCAAACACTCTGGGAGGGGGAGCATGACCTTGACCTCCAACTCCTCCCCCAGGAGCACCCCCACCACCTCCCCCTACAACCCCTCCACCTCCCCCTCCGGCGACTGCCATTGATATTAGTGGAAAGTTGTAAAGGGGGTTTTGGAATATTAAAAGTGAATCTTTACTTTCTTCGCGAGGTGAAAAATCTGAGGATGATTGGTAATGGATGCGAGGGCTTGGCTCTTCGAACTTGCAAGAGATATAATTAGGAGAACCAACGGGTGTGGAAATTGGGTGTGTGAAATATTCTTCGAGACTCGGTGAAGTCGCGATATTTAACTGAGGAGTCGACGATATATCGACTGCAGAAGAATTTTCTACAGGGATTTTTCCTTTGTGTGCTACAACGGTTATCGCACGGGTTTCAATTCTAAGTTCGGAGCAGTTTGATGTTAGATCCTTAGAGTCAAAAAGAGGATTGTGTGAAGTTGAAGGTTCGGAAGAACTCTTGGTCTTCAGTTGTGGGTATTTAGGTTGATAGATTGAGGGGTCGGCTTAAGAGAGCCTCTCGCCTTTAAAATCTTTTCGGGATCGGTAACGGATGTGGTATGTTTACCATCCGGGTTTTTCCTGGTATTTCTTCGACCGAATGCTAGCTTACTAATCGTGGAGTCGCCAAGTGAAAGATTGGAAAGCCTTTAAAATGTGTGCACTCTTTGTTCACTATCAAAGGGTGTCACTTTCAACAAAAAAAAATATGTCGTTTTCCCAGGGAAAAAGATTTCGTAACTTCGGTCCCTGGCATTGGCACCAAAAAGATGTTGTTCCAGAGTCTATACTTAAGGCTTAGAAGTACAGTGTCTAGGCATCCGAAAGTGAGTGAGGGGTAGAGAAGGAAGAAAAATTCAACCTTCGGAAAGGGAAGCCAAGGCTGATTTCTAAGTTGTCAGTGTCTAGCTTCTATCTGCTCCTGGATGTTTATGTCCCTTTCATTCGCTGCCCATGAACGTTCAAGTTCAACCCATGTAGTGGTTGTTTTAATGATAGTATCAAAAAGGTTCAAGGCAATATGTGTTTGATCTGATATTCCGGGTTCGATGTTAGGTTGTCTTGTCAGAGGGACAGTCATAGAGGAACAGAAAGATAAGAAAATCTTAAAATCTTTAGATGTTGTCTCGATTTCGGTCGTATAAAGGAAAGTTTATAGCTCCAGTAGTGAAAATGGGTGCAAACCAAAGGCCCTTTCCTGTAACTGAGTTATATTTAAATAAATGTGTATGAGGTGTAAGAAAACATTAAGTTGTCTATCATGTAAGGCTCCTATCAAAGGAGAATCTCACTTATAAACAGAGGAAGAAAAAGATAATGAGATAACCTGATGAAGCATAAAATATGTATAGAAATCTAAAGTGTTCACTGGTCTTATACCTGCTGATCGTCGGTACAGAGGAAAAACGGTAAACAATATAGAAAACTCAAATTCATTCACTGTAGTAGAGGTTGTACTAAGTTACAGCGAAACATTCATCAGATAAATATATGAAATGAAATGAAATATGAGATACGAGGAAACAAACTCATAACACAGTCGTGACAGAATTGAGAATCTTCGAATTTGCTTTATATTAACTCTCAAGGTAGAAAATCTCTATTACAATCGACCCAAAAAGGCCCAGCCTTTGTTCCTTCCTTCTATTGTATATTTATACAGATTTACATACAATGGAATCTCAATCGTTCCAGGATTTTCAGTTACAACAAGAAGGATATCAATCGTTTCACTTCTTTATCTCTGTCTTTATTTGGTGCCAGAAGCCTGTCCCCTCGCATGCCCGGTACAAGTGACACATTTTTCCACCAGCAGAGATATCAACCTTGAAGGTTCCGCTTGACAATTGGCCTAAAAAATGTAACAATCTTTAACTAATTTTGACAACCTTTCCTCCATCTGTCGGTCTTGGATGTTGATAGTGCACAATCGTACACTTGGTTTAATAACCCATTTATCTATTTGGACTATGTCATCCAGAGTTACTTGTGAGACTTCGGTCGAATCTCTTTCTTCTTCCTCATTTATATCCAGCGCGAGTTTCGCCATATTCATTTGGCTTAGTGTCTCAACGTTACTCTCGCTATCAATCCCTAAAATATTTCCATCTATAGAATCGAAAGCCTCTTCGCAGGATTTCCTTACATTCTTGGCTTGCAATTTGCCTTCCGATATGCTGCGCTCTCATTCTTTCAACAGACTATTACCTCGGGTCTGTTCCGACATGGAAAACGTGGAACCTTTTCCCGATTCTCTGTTTGTTGTAGCTATTACAGCCTCTTGAAATGCGAGCCAAGCTGCTCCAGCTTCTCTCTCTCTAACAGATAGGTTTTCTAATACTTGATCAATAGCAGACAGTTGTCCCAAATAGTCTCCACCTTGACAAGTAAACTTCGTTGGGCTGCAGAAACTCTGCTCTGAATCTCCAAAGCCTGAGACTGAAATATCCCGATATTTATAACTTGGCTTTCGGTTAGATCTAATCTAACCTGCATCTGCCCAATCAAGTCTTTTTGCTGGCCCACATGTATCTGACTGGTCTGAGCTGCCAGCTCTGCTTGTTCGAGCTTAGCTTTGAGCAGCTCAATTTCATTTTTGTCGGCCATTCTTGCTTGTTCTATTCCTGCGCTTGCCTGGTCCTTGGAAACCTCCTCTGTTGTGGCTAGCTTAGCTTCTAAGGTTTTGATGAGGCGATTTTTTCGCTTAAGCTGATTTTTCAAAACCCCGACTGAAAATTGGTTTGTTGTAGCATACGCCCCTAATGTCCCTGCTATTTCTGTCGCAAACTCTTCTTTCTTCTTGTCTTTCCCATCTGTCAACACCTTGAACTTCTTGGCTGTTGATCCCTCTTCTTAATAGAATTCTCTTTTTACCACAGCCTTTCTCTTCTTATCGAAAAAGAACTCATTTGGAAGGAGCTCTTCCATCCTTATAGGTCTCAATTCTTCATTGAAAATCCACCCTGCGTCTATGTTCCCTTGAGTTGGCTGTAAGGGAGTAATGGAGGCGATGGGATCTCCGATTTGCTTAAATGGTTGTCCTAGAGTAGTAACTGGAGTTTGTTTTTTTGGCGGATCGAGAGTCTTTATTTCTGGTTTCGGACTCCTAGTTTGCTCTCCCCCGTCCTGGTGTTTTTCTTGGCTGGGTGTTGTATCTTTGGAGCCTTCGACTTTTTTTTGTTGCACCTCTGCTGTAATTGGATTCTCACCCCGCAATACTAGGGGAAGACAACTCCGCCGATGTTCTTGGAATTTGAAAACATCAGCCTTCTCTTCGGGTGACAGGGCTTGTATCCGAGCCAAAACCTCGGCATAAGATCTTGCTCCTCGAAAAATGTCATCCGAGGGCAAATTTTTGTGTTTGAACCTTTTAAGTCCGCAACTAGCCAAGTGATTACTTACGACCCTTTGCGGATCGTGCTTCTTGAATTCAACATGAACCAAATTTAGGTCTTCCACGGATACTGCCTCAGCTTTACCATGCCCGAAATCTAACAAAGAATAAGAATTTAAATGAATAGGAAAAGGTGGCAATACCTTCTTAGAATATCCCTTAAGCTCCTTGCTCACGCCACCGATTACAGTTTGCCTGGCAACCTCACGACAAGCTAGCCTATCGGATATGAATAATGGTAAGGCATGTGGGGGAACGGAAGCCCCGAAAACCTTGAGATATGAGAATTTTGCTTCTACATACCAGTCGACTATACTGCTCAGATTCATCGCTATACTGTCCGAGATCCTGGGTGGCGGGTGGCCGAAAATAGCGACATGCAGCGGTACCATTACCCAGTTAAAGATTTCATACACAAAATATGTCGCTTTGTTTTCCCACAGTTTTGAATGGTAGACGTGGATGGGCTCGACCTCTGATGTAGTCCAACTCCAGCTCATTAAGGGAAAGGGCGTTAGGAAACACAGGGCGTCCATGATATACGCGGACATAAAGAATGAAGCAATTTTTCCTCTCTCCCTCTGCGCTCGATACTCTGTAACTCGATTGGTCAAGCTATCCGACAGTATTTTAGCCCAGTCGAAGGAACAGCCTTCGGCGACTGAATGTATTAGAGGCACCCACTGAAGGAAAAAATGTGTGGTGTCCTCTCTCCCGTATAATCTGCAGGTCATCATAGCTACATATTTGAACTGTGGTTTCAGAGAAGATATTGAATATATACCATTACTGTCTACCCTGAACTTTGCAGGGTGTGAAACCCAATCTTTGATTAAACTGGACATACTCTTGTCGTACTGTTCACATTCCTTCTTTTTAAAATTCTCTAGGAATTCGGCATTGTATGTAAAGTCTGACACGGTTGGCAACTTGTACATAGCCTACAGTTGTTCGGGTCTAAAAGTCCCAATAGTGACCTTCTCCTCATTGATGATGGTTCTGGTTGGTATATCCACATGGTCTAATGCCCACCGGACCATATCGTAGTAAGGGAGCAGTTGTGGCCTGGCCGCTACTTTATGCATTCCAACTTGGACGACGATCTTATATTTGGTGGTCAGGTCGTCTTTTTCATTGTTACTGGAATCATCTGAATAATCTACCAATTCGGACTGTAGAACCTCATAAAAAAACGACTAGGTCTTGACAGAGTCGACACCTCAAGGTGAAGTATCAGAGACGTTGTTTGAACCTTGTCCGAAAACCTCAACGTTGGCTTTAGACGATTTTCGCGAGGCCATGGCGGGGGATCCTGATTTAGATCTTTTGCGATAAAAATATGTATACATACAGAAATTAGTTCGCTGAGAAAAGTTTGCTCTATGTAATATAGAAATGAATTTGCGATAACAAATAACAGATCTATATATTCAACCATTTAAAACTCAGTACTTTCTAGGAACAGAACGGTCAAATCATTCTTAAATATAAATTTAGCAATAAAAATCCAATCCTTACTTGTCGATTCGTCTTGTCTCTAATTAATGCCATAAATTTTGACAGTTCGTAATGCAAGTTGGCGCAAGGAAAGATTATGATTTACCTCATAAACTGTGCATGAATCAAATCACGAGAAATATTGGCTTAGCTTAATTAATCAGACCCTTTTTTAAAAGTTAATTAATCTTTCGGCACTCGCCTTATCGGGAGCTTTCGCTTTAACCCTTTGAACCTCTAAGACCTGAGATTGCGATGATTAGCTTTGGTTAATAAAAAACGTAACCATGATTAGGCATTTAATTAATTACGTGTCTATTTATATCGCGACTTCGCGACTCAGAGCTTCAAAGGTATAGCTTCCAGAAGGTTCGTATGCCGAGTTGCGAAATCGCGAGATTGCGATGATATGATTTAATTAAATTGGGGGATAAAACCGGATTAAGTGTTTAATTAATTATGTTTCTATCTTTCTCACAACTTCGCGACTCAGGGCTTTGACGGTGTAGTTTTCGAGGGAAAACATGCCGAGTTGCGAATTTCCGACTGAGTTTAACCGCGGTTGAACTTTTTACCTTTAACACTAACCTGGGTTACTTAAACAAGAGTCTCGCGGTTTCGGCTATCGGGGTTATGATGGTAAGACTTTTGGAGCTAGCAAACACCGAGACACGAAATCCCGATGACGCTTAACTGTGGTTTAGAGTATATTTACTCTCTGTACTTATCTGGGTAAACTTTTTAAGACTATTTCGCCGTTTCACCCTTTGGGATTTGTAAACTAAGTGATCTATAACTTCCGACAGGCGACATCCCGAGGTTAAAAGTAGAGACTCGTTTAAAAGAAAAAATAAAACTTGCCTTAAGAGTATGATAACCGTCATTGTTTGCGTGATGAGACTTCTGAGTTTTTTTTGGGAAAAAATAAAGGAAAATATGAAAACCAGCTTTCGACTTCAAGCATTAAGATATGAAATTTTAAACAGGCTAGAAAAAACAAAGGCGGCTCCAACACGGGGAAAACAAGAGTGGCGCGTCCTCTTTGGCCTTAGACAAATAACGACGCTAATTTGTTGCAGGAATCTGTAAGTGCTTTGTCATTCAATCCTTTGTAGATTGTTTAATGAAAACCTCTGTACAGTTTTTTAATTCTTCATCGTTTATCAACAATGAACAGGGGATAACAGAGATGCGGAGAAACATCGATGCTTTGTCGCAGCAATCATATGTAAGCGCACATCTTCAATCCTTTCAGAGATTATCCAATAAAAATCTCTGTACAATTTTGTTATTTTTTAAATCGATTTTATCAAAACACGAACAGGTAAAAGAATTGCGTGGATTTATGCAGAAGATCCTTACGATGATGAGTAGGAATATGCCGGAAAAACGTTGAACAACTTGAAATTGAAAATGCAGCCCCAAATCTCTCCTGCCCCAAATCTGACACGGCTCTCTAGTTAAGGCATGCTTATCATATGTAAAGCAATGGTGCTCGAGCTTTCCAAGTCACCCTGACAATTTGTGGAGCTCATGCAATTTTGTTGTAGTGCGTTGTGGCGTTCTTTTTAAACTCGCTGGTTATTAATCCAATGTCTTACAAAGATAACGAATATGAACCATGTACTAAATACAAATTACTATGCAATTTTGTATTGGTTGAATATCTCTATTCTCATCCTATCTTATAATGGTTACAAAATTATGTGTTTAGTCTTGATATTTTGATTCAGTTTTTTAACCTACAATTTTTGCGTCAATAATATGATTCGTTGTTGTTACGATGGGTTTCTGCCATAGTTTTTAAAGATTTATTGCATATCTAGGCGTCATTTTCGTAAAATTCATTTTTTCAAGGAGATATTTTGGGTGCCCGCCATCTTCCTAAATATATCTATCTCCCATTACTGCCATGCCACCTTCAGTGAATGTTTTTGGGCAAGGATTTCTTAATCGAGCTCCGTCTCTAGAATCGTTTCAGAAGGAATGGTACGTTTAAAACACAAAATCACAATCGATAGTGAATGTATTTTGACGATTTGGTTATAAGATAAATAATTTTAAATATTTTTCTTTCTTTTTAAAAATATTTAATTAAATTAGAATTTAAAATATATTTATGTTGATAATATTTAAATACAATCTAATTTATTATACCAGACTCTGGCCCATATATATTGTAATTGTTTTTCAGTTAAAACCGTTTGAGTTTCAATTAGTTGATAAATTTTTAAGCTAACTTTCAAAGTTTAACAATAAAATTTCAAAAATAATAATTTTAATTGTATTATAAAATCAATTATTTATTATTTCATTGGTTGAGAATATTGAAATACAATTTTTATGTGGTTTTGGTATTTTTTTCCAGATCAAAAATTAAAAAAAAAAAACACTAAAATGTCAAATTATCTTTTATTATTACCTCTTTTTTCAAAATTAAAAATTGTACTATCACCGACTTGAATTCATATCTTCACTATCTTATCAAACAATAAATTATTATTTAATTATTCTTTCTGTTTTAATCCACGTCACATCAAAGCTCTTTGCTATAAAAGTGAATCTCCTCTCGTCTAAACCCCCTACCTGAATTTCGCAGATTAATCCTGTACGCTGGACAAATAGAAATAAATTACAGTCATTGCTAACTCAGGCTAATTGTTGAATTTCACAGCCGTTGGATGTATCCTCGTGTTCCCCGATCCCACGGTATGGATGTCAGTGGCCCTAATCAGGCGACATTTAACGTTTAGTAATTATTACGTCGAAAGGCGTACACCTATTGGCAATGGGCACAATTAATCACCTTTTAATCTAAAATTCTAATCGGATGGCTAACAATTGGAGATGTCGGCATATTCTTAGTCATCCTCCCAAATCAATGAATGTGATTTACTCTTCATAACTTCCTTGTATTTTTTAATGCATCCGTTAACTTGTTTACTTTTTAACATTTACTTAATCATATTAAGAAATTACTATAGCACTATATGATTGCCACGTTTAAATGATTAACCTTTGAGATTATCACGTTTGAATTTCGTCAATTGTCTGGGCGTTTCATTTTCTGGCTTTCCTCAGCTGTCCACGCGTTTCATTTTCTGGGTGTCCGTGCATTTCATATTGGTTATTGGGGTCGGCTTCGTTGTGCTTGCAGCTGCAATGGTTTTAATTTTCTTTTTCCCTTTCAAAGCTTGCCGAAGGTCGAAACCAGAATCAGAACAGTCAAGTGGAATTATGTATAGCATTCCCTATGTGATGGCGAGGAAATTTCCGTTCAACGAAATCCAGACGCTCACAAATAGTTTTGGCAAAGTGCTAGGATGGGGCGGGTTCAGAATAGTGTACGAGGGCGTGCTTGAAGATGGGACGATCGTATTTGTCAAGAAACTGGAGATCGCAAGGCAGGGAGAGAAGGAATTTTACGCAGAGGTTGGGATATTGGGCATAGTCCATGATTGGAATCTGGTGCAACTGCTCGGTTTCTGCGTGCAGGGATTTCGCAAGATCCTCATTTACGATCACATGCCCATCGACTCCTTACTAGTGGCTCTTCGACTAGAGTAAGGTAAGCTTCTTGATTTGGCCCATTAGGTTCAATATCGTATTGGGCACTGCCCATGGCCTAGCCTACTTACATCAGGAATGTCATTATAAGATCATTCATCTGGATGTGAAGCCTCGGAACATTATTCTGGACGAGAATTTTGTGGCCAAGGTCTCTAAGTTTGGCATGGCGACACTCATGAGCCGAAAGGAAATCCCTGTGGTGACCACGATGAGAGGAACTCCTGGCTACCTCCCTCCGGAGTGGCTTCTGGATTTCCCGATCACTGAGAAGAGCGATGTCTACAGCTTTGGAATGGTGGTTCTCGAGATTATCGGATGGCGCAAGAATTACAATAAGCGGGTTGATTCCGATAAGTGTTATTTCCCTGCTTGGGTGGTCTCCGTGGCTGTTGTTGGCAGAGAATTAGAGGTGATTGATTCGAGACTTTCAGGTGATGATGATTTCGATGGAAAACAAGCTATCAGATTATTGCAGATCGGTTTTCTGTGTATCCAAGAGGATGCCCATAGCTGACCTTCAATAGGAGCGGTAGTGCAGATGCTGGAAGGAGAGAAGGAGGTTCCTCATAGCCAACAAGAGGGTTTTCAATTTGCCATGGTGAAGAGATTCAATCCTAATTCAAGACTACTATCGACTACTATCTGTTGGTAACAATTCAGTGAGTCGATATTCATCCCTGCAATCCGTGCAAATTTGATCGTCTAGGTAGCCTATAACAGATCCTGAACAGAGTAGTGGAAAAACGAATTTTATAGGTTGATTTACAGTTTGTATTTCGGTGCACCACATTACAGTGCGTATTTCCGTGCAACACATTGATTTATAGTGGAAAAATAAATGTAGTTGAGCTCATATTTTGTTTGCAAGATTATGATTTGGTATATTATGATATAGTGATTGGGATTGGAATTTTATCACTTTGTATGTGTAAAGTTTTTATGTGTATTGATGTAAAAGAAAGCGTATGATGTAATGTAGAAGAGCTATGTCTACAGCTTTCTTTTATGCGCATCAAAGGAGCACTCGCAACAAGAGATATTGAGGTCACAATGAAATCCATAAATATACACATAAAGAAGTTCAAATCAAAGCCATAAACTGCATCAGATTTGAGAATGTATGCTAATGGAAGTAGTATTGCGTAATTATTTTGTCCCATAGCTCGTTATACCAAAAGGTGTACAAGGCTTTGTTACAGATTGGAGAGATGTGAATCCACATTTCATTTTTTGGGTCAGCTGAAACCTTCTGGCGTTCACCAGCCACGAGTTTGCGGCTGTGCTAGTATTAACTACAAATCATCATGGCAACTGCAACGTGGCATTTTACTAGTTTTCCTTTGTGTTCTTGGTCACACCTATAATGAGACATTACTGGTATTTTATTTCATTATACAATGTAAAAATTGAAATTTAGTATGAGTATAGTCAGATACTATGGGAGACACTATAGGAGAAAGTGTTTTTTATCTTCAATCTTCTTGGTGTTATAAAGCTGAAAGATTCTCTTTAAATTTAGCTTTAACAATATTTTTAATATCATCCTATTATGTAGAATAACTTTTATTTATTTATTATTAAGTTAATTTTATTTAAATTAATAAATTAAATGTTCTTTCCTTCAATATAAGTGAGTGATGCAACTATAACCATTTTGTATTCACGAACTTAAAATTAATAAGCTACTGATTTATGTCAGCTTAAAATCAAAAATCAAAGGGTGGTAAAATAAACTTTCTTTTGATTATTAAAGATGAACGTCAAATTTCAACAATAAATGTGATAATATTGTGGCTAAAACATTAAAATCTTAAATTAACTCAAAACATTAAAATTTTAAATTAACTTTAAAATCAACATTTATTAACTACAAAACATAGGTTTTAACTATGAATTAATAAATTATAACAAAAATGATAAAGGGGCTCTACAGTTTAGTATGGCAAGCTAGAGATGTCTAGCATTAAAATAATAGTAAAGAATCCACAAAATAAAAAATTAATATTAAATTAATAATAAAATAATAAATAAATTAAAAAAATCTAAATAAATAAATAAAAACATATAAACAATAAATCTATTTAATTAATCAATCAAACATAATAATCAAAACATGTATATAATATCATCAACATAGATCCATCTTAACCCATCATCAAAATTATATTTACAAAAATAAATTTAAAATATAATTTTTCTCTTTATAAAAATTATTTTCTATTTTATAAATTAAATAATATAAATTAAATTCTATTTTATGAAAAAGAAATCATAAAAACAACGACGACAACAAATTCAACAAAAACTCTAGAGCTTCCTTAAATCATACGTAACTCTGTACTTTACTTCTCCAAAAACAACAAAAACAAGGCAGAATCATGTCTTTCTTTCCCGAGTATGTTTACTATTATTTATATGAATTAAATTATTTTTTTTTAATGTTAATTTTTTCTATTTGAAAATACACCAATTTCAAATGTTAAAGTTAAAAGTCTTTTTCATTTATAAATATGAAATTAAAAAACAAAACTTTTAATTTATGTAGTTAAAAGAGCTTAACATATCAAATGTAAAAATTGAACATGGATTTTGGAGCAGAGTATTAAAAGAAAAATACCTATCTCATGTCCATATTCACTCGTGGCTCACAATGGTTACAGCGAGATCGACGATGGGGTTTCAGACGTGGAAAAATTTAACAAATACTCTGTTGATTATCCTCCATTCGCTGGCTTGAAATCCAAGCAATGACCACTCGATAATGATTGGGAAAGACTTTATTTTAGGCATGGGAAAGGCCTCTACTCTCCGATGTGTTGATAGAAAAACTAAACTCAAAAAGAATTTTCCTATTATTTCAAGCAAGTTCCCCACAGGTCCATGGATCTTTAGGAGCAAATTGGTTAACTAGTTCGGAGTTGGAGCTTGAGGGAGACTTGGCCACAAAATGGGAAGCTTATAGGAAAATTCTAAAAAGCACCGGTATCTTCCTTCAGAACTGTCCTGATTCTTTGCTCTGGACAGGTGGTGACGACTCTGGCAATCTTACAACAAACAATGTATACAACGCAATTGCAGAAATGTTCTGATCGCCAAGGGTGTTCGGATGGAGATGAAATTTCTAGAAGTGGAATTGTCCTTTAAAAATAAAACTCCACCCTTGGTTAGTCACTGACAATAAGATTCTCACGTGGAGAAATCTTCAGAAACGGGGTTGGATGGGGCCAGGCTTATGCCCCTTATGCAAACAAAACAAGGAAATAGTTAAACATATGTTTATCCATTGCACCTTCGCTTTTGATGTATGGAACATGGTACTTAAGGATCTGCCCCTGGTACGTAGTTGGCTCGGTAACACTATTCTTGAATGCTTTACAAGTTGGACAACAACAAATCTGTCGGCTACTTCTTTACCGACCTTTTTAAATTGGCACATTTGGAACGAAAGGAACCATACCCTATTCGAAGCAGGAACCCCGTCAGCACATAAGGTTGTATACAAAACCGTCATAGCTCTTAAACTTCATGGCAGCAAGATAAAATCATCCTTTACACGGCCTCAAAAGATGGTTGTCCCTCTCGACAAAACGGTACTGTGGTTTGATGGGGCGGCTCAATAGAAGGATGGAAACTATGGGGCTGGGGGCAAGATTGTTATCAACAACTCCACCTCTTACACCTGGACTTTCAATTGTGGCAAAGGATCGAACACCAAAGCAGAACTATTGGGGGCTTGGGCATCTCTAATCCTGGCCTCTAGATTATCCTTTCTGGACCTGCTTATGCTAGGGGATTCTCGGATTGTCATTGATTGGCTAAACAAGAGAGGACCCATTCAGGTAGAAGCTCTAGAAAGTTGGAAGGAAAGAATCATAGAATCCATGACTCCTTTCAGAAAAATCACTTTCGCCCACATCTATCGAGAGGAGAACGAAGACGCTGACAGATTATCAAAACTGGCTCTTGGAAATCAGTCGGGGAGAATAGCTTACAATCGAAGGGAATATGGAAATGAGGGCCCCACCCTTCACATACAACTCTTCTAATAATGCCTCTTTTGAGTGTTTTTTTTAGTTGTTTTTGTCTATGTGATATGGGCACTTCATATATTGGTCTCTTATACTTTTGGATGCAATGTCACAGGTATATGTATCTTTCAGCCATCACCAGATCTGTTGTTTAGAGCTAGTCAATCAGATCTCCAAGAGATAGATAGATGTAGTATTGCTCTTTTGTCGAGATAGGTTCTATGTTTTGTATGAAATGTGCAGTCTTGTACATTCTTTATATTTTGCTAAATATAAAAGCATAATTTTCTTGTGGAAAAAAAGGAGGATAACAATCATTCCTCCCAACCACTTAAGCTAAACCCTATTGACTTTCCCAAAGTCATATTGTATATATATATATATATATATATATATATATATATATATATATATATATATATATTTATATATATATATATATATATTCTCATAAACTTACAACTCAAATGTGAATAAGGCAAGTGAGGTTTTCTTGATAACTATTAAGATAATCAAAATAGATACATTCAAGACATTCTAGACAAAAGGATAAGAAGTGTCAACCTTAGTAAGTGTCCTAGAGTCTTAAGACTAAAATTTCCCTAAATTAGAGTACAAAATTATCATTCATGCTTAACAATATAACATAAAAATTGATAGTCATTAAAAGCAATAAGTGTAGCTAGTTGTCATGTACATTCATAATAGTTTAGAAAACAAGAGTCACAATTTATGTTTTTAATAGAATCGTGCCTACATTTAAAGCGAGGTCGTCACGATCCTTGGGGCTTAACACACAATTTGTCTTGAGAACTTTGTGGTTTCACATTTTGACAATACACAGTTACTTTCATTGCATTTGTCAATTACATTCATCTCATTAATTGGATTGTAAAGTCCCTAGTAATGTTCCTTCAACTTCTATTTATTGTAAATTGTGGTAAGTAAGTGTGGCTCACCTACTTTGATTTTCTTTAGATTTAATTAGGAAAAATTGGAGTTAAGTCTATAGAGTCACTAATAAACCTACACAAACAATAACAATATTAAAAATATGCTTTAAATCAAGATCATTTTAATTAGTGGAGATTTGAAATTAGTATGATCTTGAGATATGCATCATTTCTTTGAAAATGTAGTTTTTTGTAATTATTGTTTTTATTATTAAAACAAAAAACTTTTATTATGTGTTGTAACTCATTTGTAAATTAATCTTGTTCTATTTTTTTCAAACTTTTCATAAGAAGCAAGGTACTTGCTTATTCCACTTATTTTACTTCTAATTTCAACTTAGTTGAAATATTTAGTATACCAACTTCATCCAAATACCCACACTTAGAATTTTTTTTTTTTAAAAGAATCCAATGTCATCAAAAGTAATGTGAAAACTACATGACACGACAATCCACCGCACTTAATTTGATTTTTATATTATTAAAAATATTAATTTACAAAATCTCACCGAAGATATTGGTATATGGTTTTTATATGACTTTAGTTTTGTGGGAAGAAACGATTGAGGTCGACAAGAGATGTGAACTCTTCGGTTGAAGATTTTGTCGAACATTTTGTGGGATTTCGCATCGGAGTAAGCTAAGGCTTCTACATTTTGGAGCCCGATGGGACGTCTCGGGCACCGGGTTCCATCCAGTAGAACAGTCGGCCGTCATACCCCTCCGCCGCTAAGCGCTCCGTTCCGCCCCCCGCCGACCAGCGCCCCGTTCCGCCCGACGTCCCCTCGCATACCTGCTGTCTTCTGCAAACGTGTACGATAGTTGGGTTTGAATTTTGAAATTCAAATGGAGGGAATGGATATCCCGCCAATTACCCAAAACTTAGCTTACTCCGTTCACAATGCGATGGGCAGGTCGAATGCCGAGTCACTGCTTCCAGAAAACGTCCATCTGAAAGCGTCCAGGAGTATAATGATCTTCAAGAAAATGTATGGCGAGATTTGGATCGTATGATGGAATTTTCTAGCAAAGAAAGCCAAACATTTGCACAACAATTGCGCAGGAAGCGAATGAAATCTGTGTACACAACTGGAATCTTTGTTGCCCGGCTCTTCTGCCAAGGTAATTACAACATTAGCTAGGACTGATACTGTCTTTCAAGGCTTTATTTTGTATGTACAAAACGTCTGATGGTAAATTTGCCTAAATTATTTTCTGTTTCTTGATCTTCATCCAGCTTGACAGATGCAGATTGTTAGCTTACTCCATTTCACTTTGTCGTTTCAGGATAATTGAGCGCCAGAGCTGCATGTGTGTTCCTTGGAAATATTATCGCTATCCATCTTCCTGTCTTTCTTTTTTCTTTGAAACTTGAGGCTGTGTCTTGTAAGGAAAGCAGAGAGCGCGGCCATGGCACATGGGTTAGGTTTTATAGATGACAGAGTGCATGCGTAACTCATGTTTTTAGTTTACAGATTTAAAGATATCAATGGCTGTTTTTTTTTCGTTACAGGTCGTTTCAAATGCGACTGTTAAAGAATGGCACTCAAATTCATACAGGGCGCATCCTGTCATGAAAAGTCACGACTCCTAGTCTTCTTCACGTGAAACTGTCAGTATTTTTGACAAGCGACTGTTGATTGGAGTTCAGAGATCAATTCAAAGAAATACAACTCTAGGCTAAAACAAAGAGCTTGGAAACCTTTAGTAATTAGTCTCTAGGCGTGTACATTTTGATTATCTAGGGGTTATGATGTGTACATCATGATTATCTATTATGTGTTATGTTGTCTACCACAAGAACACACCTGACATTAGTTAGGTTTCCAAAACATGCTGTATACAGTAGCATCTTGGAGTGGTGAATCAATAATCTGTCATCCTCTTAGATAAATGACTTCCTCCTCCACTCTTGAATCTAGGGTAGAGTGCCACTAGTATTGGAATGAATCTGGAGAGTTTCTCTATGCCCTCAACGACCTCATCTAGAGCGTGAACATCCTATCTATGAAGGTCATTGATTTGAAAGTTTCTAGACTTCCACATCTAACTCTAACTTTGTATGTTTCAACCCCATAGATGAAACATCTATAAAACATAAATTGGGTATTGTTGTTGAGAAGTTAATTGAAGGATCAATAGATCATGCAATTTGAAAGATGATACTTCGTTAGGTCTAGAGATTCCACTGTCCCCTCTACTTACATGTACCTATGTGACCTCCCTATAGCCTATTGAATAAGAGAACCACGCCATTTTCGTACCTATTTAGCTACCCATGTAGTCTCTTACCACCATTTATGCCACAACCTACAATTGGTGTTACCAATATACCATTGTTGTTTCTTAGAATAATGTTCACCCTCCTTACCAAGAAATAAGTTGTTATCAAAGATGTTTGGATCGCATGGTTAAAGGTAGCATGATCACTAATAAATGAGAAATGGAGTCCCTCTAACAATTGATGTCCTAAAGTTATGCACCTTCTCATGTTAATAATCACAAGTGAAGAACTTTTATAAAGTTTGTGGTCTAAGTTTGGATCAAAGTTGTGGGAGGTCAACTACCATTACATTTTCCATAGATCAATGATAGGTGCAACTCCTTAATGAAAATGTTGTGATAAATTATCATGATTGTGCCATCCATCATATCATAATAGATTAGCAATGAGTATATCACTCCTTGATAGGCTTGCCTTAGATATTCTGAAAAATCCTCATGTTAGCCTTGCCCTATGCACTAATAAGTGACAATTGTTAGTTGAGCTAGACGTCAATTTTGGTTATATGATTATCAATCCATGCTTTCCAATTTTACCCTAACAAAATTGGTGATTGGAGGGTCCACTATAATAGAATAATATCCAAGGGAAATGGGAGGCCTCAAATCAAGAAATAACACACTTGGCATTGCTAGAATTGTGGGTGAAACTAGAAAGGAAGAAATTTGGTAAGTTCCCTACAAACATCATTCACCATTATAGTACTAACACTTGGAAAGTGACAAACCTACCACTGAAAAAATCATATCAAAGGGGAAAGTGGGTTGTATGAACAAATTTTACATGTAGAAGTAGGGAACAACTCCTTGATAGAGTTTTAATTAGAGGTTTCTCAAGCTCCACCCACCATACTTATTATGACATGTATAAAGTAGGAAAACACATTCTTAGGATACATCAGTTCAAGAAGGGAAAGGATAATGACCCATCACAGTGTCTAGATGCCAAAATGGAAAATAATGAAGAGACAGAAGAGGCCCTAAAGGATACCATGAAATAAAAAATTCTCCACCTTTTCCTTTTCCCTAAGATTCTTATATTATTCTTCTAAATACCAAACCTATTCTTCATTAGACCTTTAGCTCCATGGTAATCCAATCCTCATCTTCCATGGAAAAAATATTGTTGTATCCACTATGCCTACCCCATTAGTCCCATTGCCATGATTTTTTATATCCTCCCTAGTTGCTACATTCCCAAATCCATGTGGGGTTTCCACCACTTTATCCCCAATGCCTTCTGTAGTCAATCCATCCTCTCCATTATCTCCACCCAATATTTTTTCCTCCATTATCAATATCTCAAATCTAAATTCCTATCCATGGCCTAATACATCCCCAAAATGAAAAAAACTATCTCTTGGGGTATAACACCAAGAAAGTAAGTAGGATGCAATGGAAGTAGTGGAAGAAAAAATACATGTTTACATAAGATTTGGCACCTGAAAAGTTCCTATCTATAATGGATCCAAGTTGATCCAGGAGGATCTAAGGAACACTCACAGAGGTCTAGGAGGATATGGAATGCTCACAGAGGTCCCAGGGGATCCATAAATGCTCAAAATTTGAACCTATCGGACCTGAACCAGAGACTATGGTATGAAAAAAATTCAAAAACTTAGCCATTAAACCAGAGAAGAAACATGTGAGAATGCTAGGCATGGGGCGAGCCCAGGTGTCCATATTGACGGAGTCTGAATATGAAGGGCTCGCATCAAGTCGGGCAACGACTCTTCTCAGGCTCGCTTGATAGGGATTCATACAGGGCATCCAAACATTTGCCAAAGAAACTCTGGCGGTGTTGTTGCTTTGCCAGGTCCCTTCTCATCTCAAAGATCAAGACCAAGTGGTCTTCCCTGAGTCTGTAGGAGTCTTGAGTTGGGTGACTGTGGTCATCAACTTCGTCATCATGAGCATGGTCTTCATCCACAGTTGCAACAGCGGAGTCATTTCCAGCGGCGGAATTCGTCACAGGGTCCTTGTCCATGGTGGCAGTTGAACTTTGTCCTGAGTGGTTCTCCGGAGGGGAGACTTCTTCTTCCATAATGCATCATGTCGCAACTGACTCCTGAAAGTGAATGGTGGTGTGGGTGGAAAGCTAGTGCTCCAAGGTGGTTGACAGCAGGAAAGGCTAAAATTCCTCCCAATTGGGAGGATTTTCTTCTTCCATCAGGCATCCGTTGTGGAGACCCTCTGTACTGAGAGTGCGAGGCTCTGGTTGAGCCTGTTCAAACTAATTCTGACCAGAAGAACCTAGATGATCCCCGCCTCGTATGAGAGCTCGACAGGAATGTCCCGGGCTGTTGTGTATGCCATGGAGACCCTTTGTACTGGAAGGACGGGAGTGTGGTTGAGCCTGTTCAAACAAATTCTGACCAGAAGAACCCGGATGGTCCCCGCCTGGTATGAGAGCTCGAGAGGCAGGTCCTGTGTGGTTGTGTCTGCCAAACCTGCTATAGTAGGTTGGCCCTCGATGAGGCTTGCCTCTTTCTCTTGGCATGGCTGAGCAAAGAACCAGGCAGACTAAAACACTGACAGAGCAATCTAAATCGTGGAGTTGAACTGGCGAAATGCTGTGCTTTGGGCCCAAATGCCCGATACAGAACTTCCCGTAAGGTGATCAAAAGACCAGGAGGACGGAGGCATTGATGGCTCCGGTATTCATTAGTGTATGTGTAATGGCCATAACCGAAATCGTACTCAAGTCGATGAGCCAAGCCTGGGTATCCATTAAGGCCCAACGCACTAAACCTTGGCGCTCTTGCAGACTAACCATCGCGACTAGACGGGGGGAACGGTGGCGGCGAGGGGCTTTAACTTCCCTCGTAATCGCCCCATCCGACGACGTGTGTGTCCCATGTGTCACCCCATCCGGGGGATGTGTCTTATCTAATTTAACAATATTTTTTATTTCAATTATAGATTCAAATAATTTAAAAACTTAACCACAAAATCAACAATTAACTTTGTGGCTACAATATGATAACCTATATTATATGTCTTACCTAAATTAACTTGGTGGTTATAATTGGGATAACATGTATGATGTGTCTTATCTAATTAACCAATATTGTGTATAGGTTAATGGTTAGTAATTTTCCTTTATAGGTTAGTGGTTAGTAATTTTTCATTGTCAAAGCCCTTACCATAGGATTAGACATTTCCCTTTGTTGACTAATGTTGACTCCTTTTATATTCTCCCCCCCCCACCCCCTTGACTTTATGGACCCGAAAGGCTTCATCCTTTAGTAAAGGTGGTGAATAGAACCAAATGAGAAAGAAAGGAAAAGGTGTCATGGCCCCCAAGGTTTGAGCTAAGGTTACAACTATTTATGGGCCAATGCTCTCCGAGCTCGAAATTTCAATTATGTGAAAAGCTCACATGAATCTTCTTGGGCTACTGCATCTCGTGGGGATAGCAGTTGAAGGGACCAATCACTACCTCCAAGGCGCAATGGGAAGGACACCATGGATTCCAAAGAAGAATTTTTTTTTACCAAAGACTAATACCATGGACCACTAGGTTCTACAAGTGCTAGAGAAGAAAAACATTGTGTCCCATAACTCCTAGTAGGTGCTCATAGGTAAGGATGGGGAGGAAATAGAAGATATCATAGAAGGTTACCCATGAAGTTACATCTTGGAATGTAAGGGGTCTTATAGGGCCGCTTAGGAAGACCACGGTGAAAAGAATTCATACATTGATTTTAGATTAAAACATCCTTGTCTACAAGAAGTGAAGGTTACTAGTTTTTCCTTGAGATCAATCTTCAATCATATATGGTCTAGTGGACTAGTGCTATAGATTTTCATACTTTCGTGAAGAAATTCAAGGTGGGTTAGACACTCTTATCTCACCCAAGTTTATATCATGTGTAATTGATCAAGGTACCAAACCATTTAATTGAGTGGTGTGGATCTCCTTAACCTAGATGGAAAGGTTCTTGTCCTTGCAAATATGTATTCACCCAATGTGGTGAAGGAATGTGACTAGCACTAGGAATTTCTAGTTGTGTTCTTGCTATAGGTCAATATGATTCTTTGAAGTGACTTTAACAATGTGTAATCCCAAGATGAAAAAATTGGGACTTACCTTTTTCACATGCTATCGTGAGAGCATTCTTTCTAGATGCCCTTATGTATGTATGTGGGCTAACCCAAAATAGGGCACGTACACCTCTAAAACTCTTCAAATAAGAGAAGAGTGTCTTGTTCCCATCTTGGAACCATGAACCCTTCTTATCATTCCTCCTTTTTCTATGAATTGAGAAATGATCTTCCTTCTTCTTGAAGGGGTTTACTTGCATAGAATATCTTCTTCGACACTTATCCGGATCATGGTTTCTAGTTCCAAAGGAAGAACATGGATAAATAGACCATTCACCAGTGGAAAAAGTCTTCATTCCTTCTCCTTTAGCATGCACATCTTTCTTTGGATATGACTTACACATGTTACCTTTCTCTGGAATGGAAGGTAAGGCCAACTGTTTATGTAGGGATTCTTCATATGAAGTTCTCTTTGCCTCAATGACCCTTGAGTATTCTCCATCTTGATGGGAAAAAGAATAATATGAGGAGTCATGTTTCTCAATTATGCCCTTTGAAAGAGGTAGTCTCTTTTGCACTGGGGACTTTACATTCTCACCTTGTCAATCTTCATGGATTGGTATTGATGGTGCCAATACTTGATTCCTGATTTGCAACGTTCTTTCAAACTCATGAAAAATACCCTTATGGAATTCCTCATGACATAACGGTCGATCTTGCAACCTCAGCTTCTATTCCTCAAGAGTTTGCAACTGCATTCTTAACTCATAATTATCCTTGATATTTGTTGATTAATGTTCTTTGTCATCCTCGACTTCATGAGAACTTTACTCATCTTTCCTTCTTGATAAGAGCCTTCACAATCTTCACCAACTAAACTCTTGGATTTCATCACATCAACAACTTGCAGCACACATCAAAACTACATCTGATACCACGTGATCCAAAAATCCTTAGACACCACTTATTTCTTTACATATATACATGCAATATATAACTTGATCAAGAATAATTTACTGATAGTATTGAGGTGATTTGCAGAATTATGATGATGTGCTCTTTTATCCAAAAACTCGTGAAATGATGATTAGTTTTTTGAATGATGAGATAACACAACAGAAAATAAAAGAACTCAAAGTATACAATATTGATAACCATATCACTTCATCCCTAAATTCTCTTCAAACCTTAAGACTGATTTTAACGATATCAAAATACCAATATACATGACAACATGTTCTTGCATAGAGACATTTAATGGACTCTCTTTATTTCTAGAACTCAAAACAACAAAATAATTTCATCATTCAAATCCATGCAAAATTCTGAGATATTTGACTATAAAGTCGACTAATTTCTGAACTAGCTCAATTTCACCCCCTTTGTAACATCCACAGGCCGAATAACGCTACCAACACAATCTTAACTTTGCCTTTACTTCTCTAATACCAAATTGTAACATCCCCGGCCAACAACACCACGGTCGGGCAATGCTACTGCGGAACGTACACACACACACACACACACATATGACATGCATTTTAATGAATTTAAAACAATTAACACAGAGTTACTGCTACTATACATATTCAAATAGGATTGACAGTAATTGTTACATGCAACGGAACACATGATAACATTTCAAGAATCACAAACATGCATAACATACATAATTAAGCACGGAAATGATACTTATCTTTTAACTGGAGTAAAACCACCAACTGCGTTCAGACCTTCCACAAACCTCCCAGCCATAGACCACGCTGCTCATCATGCTCAGCAGTGGGTCACCCCTGAGCTGGGACTAAGCTCCACCCAAGGCAAGAGAATCCTAGACTAGGCTGAGGTTACAGGAAACTACACAGTGCTACTGGAAGGATTCTCTCCAGGAGCCTTCTTACGCCCACTACTCACAGACTCTCATTCCCCACATGCATGTTCCACCCTAGAATAATGCACCTTCATTGTTCCATAGTCCATCGACTACTCCACTTCCCCTCTCAGGGTCTCGACAACAGGCCGAATCAGGAATTCTCATAGCTCCGTAGATGGTGTTGGACTCTCTCTAGGAGAAAACCACTTCCCAACGAACTCTCTCACCTGGAGAGAGTTGCTTACATGCATGACAACCTGCCTCTTCAACCACGGGCCTAACAACCCGCTTCTTCAACCAGCTTCAACTCAATTCCCGCAAGGTAAGGATAAAAACAACAACAACAACATTTGGTTAACTCACGGGTGACAACAACAACAACAACATTTGGTTAACTCACGGGTGACAACAACAACAGGAAAATGGGTATGGACATCCAAAAACGGCAACAGTCCACACTAAGACACAACACGGCTCAGGAAATATACAGGATGTGTTCGAGCTTCACAGTAAAAACAACACAGGTCATCTTCACGGTTTCCTAGTTCCAAAGATGCGTGAGGGTGCATAGGTCGACGACAGAGCTCAAAGGAGTCAGCTGAGCATGGACAAAATGGGAAGCGAACCCCCAACACGAGCTGACGCTTCAAATTTAACTACATGCGCCCAGGTCGACACTTGTTTTCCTGGAGTTGCATGCGCTCCATTTCGCATTCGTTCCCTTTCCCAGGAACTTAGGATAACTAGGTTTAATTTTTCCCCACTTTAATACTTTCATTTTTTTTTAAGAATATATTATAATATTCCTTTTGGGTTAAGCCCCCTAGCTTAGCCCCCTTCTTTCCTAACCTCTCAGTCCTATCCCTTTCCTTACCTAGTGGAAGCTTAGTCCTCCATAACTCTTTCTTTGTGGTCATCTACACTCAAGGATGTTTAATCTTTTATTAATGATCTGCATAATTACATATACAAAAACACGCTTCTGCCCTTTAATACCTAGGCTCTCCCGCCTAATAACACATAAGCCTACCAACTTATCAACATTCGACTCACCAGGCTACAAAACATGTTTACAATTCATAAATACAACTGGGGCTCGTCCTTGGGGATATTACACCCTTCAACACGTAAAAGAATGCATTAATTTCTAATTAATGGAAATTTGAGCTAATACTGTTACAAATGACCTCAAATCACAAAATAGACCTAAAATTCATGATCCTTCCAAAAAATCATGAAATGAGTATAAAGTTGCTTATGTTTCATCAATATACCTCATGGCATGCTTTATGAGACAACCATACTTAGCCTCTTCTTAGCATGCAAATCGAGACATCTGTATGACCTTGAAATTCATGTCCTGCATCTAAAATTGTGCCACCTCGAGATCCATGCAGACTTGGGAATGTGTGCACATTGGGATTTGTGCCCAATATATAGGTCGCAGACCCTCCAACCTCTATCCGAAATATTCGACAACTTCATTACTAAATTAGTGGGGATCCTGTAACAACCATATGGTTTGTCCCAACAGTTAAACCATTAGCTAAAAATAACATAGGTCTGGTGTCCTAGTCCCCGTGATCCTTGGCATATTCGTTGTTTGTTTTATTGGTGGTTATAACCATATATAATATGGTTTATGGTGGAATATTCGTTACCCCCTCCCACACGAGCTATGGCATTGGTTACATTGAAATATATATATAACTAGGGGTTGGGGGCTTATCCCTTGGCCCCTTCCCTCCCCACATGAAACTTAATACAAATTTAAATAAAATTAAACACGTAGTTTGGTTAGGACTCATGTGATGGAGCGACAGTTGGGGAGGCTTTGTGAAGGCTTATGGAGGTCATGGGTTTAACCCTCGTCGACTCCATAATTTTACATAACTATAGCAATATATGCCAATGGGGGGTTTCCATGTGGCAACCTCTCATTGGCTAAACATTGTCACGTGTATGACTTGTCCACCTGGATTGTACCTTGCCCAGTCAACGTACAGTCGACCCACGTGGCACCTTGGGGTGTGGCCACATCATCTGTACATTTGTGTCACGTGTCACCCTTGCAGCGGTGACATGTGTCACCCTTTTACCCCTTTGGATTTGAATTTGATCAGTTTGACTTGAACTTTGACTGCTCATAACTTTTTCATACTAACTATGTTTGACTTGCCATTTGCACCATTGGAAATATGACAATGAGCTATATGCATTGATGCCATTTTCGAGATAATTTGGGATGATCAAATATGAGCATTTATGGATCCCCTTGGACCTCTGTGAGCATTCCAGATCCTCCTGGACCTTTATGAGTGTTCCTTAGATCCTCCTGGATCAACTTGGATCCATTATAGATAGGAACTTGTTATGTGCCAAATCTTATGTAAACCTGTATTTTTTATTCCACTACTTCCATTGCATCCTACTTACTTTCTTGGTGTTATACCCAAAGAGATAGTTTTTTTCATTTTGGGGATGTATTAGGCCATGGATAGGAATTTAGATTTGAGATATTGATAATGGAGGAAAAAATATTGGGTGGAGATAATGGAGAGGATGGATTGACTATAGAAGGCATCGGGGATAAAGTGGTGGAAACCCCACATGGATTTGGGAATGTAGCAGTTAGGGAGGATATAAAAAATCATGGCAATGGGACTAATGGGGTAAGCATAGTGGATACAATAATATTTTTTCCATGGAAGATGAGGATTGGCTTACCATGGAGCTAAAGGTCTAATGAAGAATAGGTTTGGTATTTAGAAGAATAATATAAGAATCTTAGGGAAAAGGAAAAGGTGGAGAATTTTTTTATTTAATGGTATCCTTTAGGGCCTCTTCCATCTCTTCATTATGTTCCATTTTGGCATCTAGACACTGTGATGGGTCATTATCCTTTCCCTTCTTGAACTGATGTATCCTAAGAATGTGTTTTCCTAGTTTATACATGTCATAATAAGTATGGTGGGTGGAGCTTGAGAAACCTCTAATTAAAACTCTATCAAGGAGTTGTGCCCTACTTCTACATGTAAAATTTGTTCAGACAACCCACTTTCCCCTTTGATATGATTGTTTTGGTGGTAGGTTTTTCACTTTCCAAGTGTTAGTACTATAATGGTGAATGATGTTTGTAGGGAACTTACCAAATTTCTTCCTTTCTAGTTTCACCCACAATTCTAGCAATGCAAGTGTGCTATTTCTTGATGTGAGGCCTCCCATTTCCCTTGGATATTATTCTATTATAGTGGACCCTCCAATCACCAATTTTGTTAGGGTAAAATTGGAAAGCATGGATTGATAATCATATAACCAAAATTGACATCTAGCCCAACTAACAATTGTCACTTAATAGTGCATAGGGCAAGGCTAACATGAGGATTTTCCACAATATCTAAGGTAAGCCTATCAAGGAGTGATATACTCATTGCTAATCTATTATGATATGATGGTTGACACAATCATGATAATTTATCACAACATTTTCATTAAGGAGTTGAACCTATCGTTGATCTATGGAAAATGTAATGGTCGTTGACCTCCCACAACTCTGATCCAACCTTAGACCACAAACTTTATAAAAGTTCTTCACTTGTGAATATTAACATGAGAAGGTGCATAACTTTAGGACATCAATTGCTAGAGGGACTCCATTTCTCATTTATAAGCGATCATGCTACCTTTAACCATGCCATCCAAACATCTTTGATAACAACTTATTTCTTGGTAAGGAGGGTGAACATTATTCTAAGAAACAACAATGGTATATTGGTCACACCAATTGTAGGTTGTGG
This sequence comes from Picea engelmannii, assembly GCA_009831015.1. Lineage (NCBI taxonomy): Eukaryota > Viridiplantae > Streptophyta > Pinopsida > Pinales > Pinaceae > Picea > Picea engelmannii. Next base: position 550,194 of record ML777131.1, on the reverse strand, counting down.
CATAAATGGTGGTAAGAGACTACATGGGTAGCTAAATAGGTACGAAAATGGTGTGGTTCTCTTATTCAATAGGCTAGAGGGAGGTCACATAGGTACATGTAAGTAGAGGGGAGAGTGGAATCTCTAGACCTAAGGAAGTATCATCTTTCAAATTGCATGATCTATTTATCCTTCAATTAACTTCTCAACAACAATACCCAATTTATCTTCTATAGATGTTTCATCTATGGGATTGAAACATACAAAGTTAGAGTTAGATGTGGAAGTCTAGAAACTTTCAAATCAATGACCTTCATAGATAGGATGTTCACGCTCTAGATGAGATCATTGAGGGCATAGAGAAATTGTCTAGATTCATTCCAATACTAGTGGCACTCTACCCTAGATTCAAGAGTGGAGGAGGAAGTCATTTATCTAAGAGGATGATAGATTATTGATTCACCACTACAAGATGCTATTGTATACAACATGTTTTGGAAACCTAACTAATGCCAGGTGTGTTCTTGTGGTAGATAGCATAACAAATAATAGATAATCATGATTAATTATAGAAAAACCCTATAACTAGCTATGGCACGTGCATAGTCAATCAATTATTTTTCAATCTTTTGCTCAACCTTAATAATAATTAAACCACCTAACATACATTGAGATCTATGTGTTAGTATGTAAAGAATAAACAATCAAGTATGGAGTTACTCTATGAGTGTAGTAGACCTAAACATATGGTTGTAAGGTAGCTTATTAAGTCAAACTAAATAGCATGTTTAACATTTGATATCATTAATACAATAATCAAAATTTAAAAAGGAATAGCAAAGTGACCCTTTTTTTATCCATAAATATGAAGAATTTAATAGAAATTTCAAAAATGAGTAGAGTTCTACTACAATACAATGCCCATGCATGGTGGAACAATCCTCCTATGTGTTTTTCCAATTCTAAATCTACCCAAATCATCAAAAAATTGATCAAAGTTCTAAGTTGATGGAAACCCTAATTAGAGAAAAGTTTGATCGAAATTCTAGGTAGATGGAAACCCTAATCACTGGATTTTGATAATGAGAGAAAATTTTGATCCAATATTATATGACTCCATTGAGTTGAAGAGCTTTCAATAACATTGCAAAAGAAAGAAAGGAAGGAAATAGTGTCCCATTAGCTTGAAATTGTTTTAATACAACTTATTTATCAAATTAAAGGCTAGGTTTTTGTTCCCCAAGAAAACCCTAGAGCATGTTTCTCATGTTCCTTTTATAATATACTTTAGATCATGTTTCTTATAATGTACTTTTTTTTTTTTAGAAAAATTATTTATACTTTCTAAACTTCTGTCTATAACATGTCTTAGTCTAATAATTTGATGAATTAAGTTAACCCTTGAAACTTGTATTTTTTATATCTGGTCAAAAATACCTGATATATACTTTTAAAGATATTGTACAAAATCATGCACTGTAATTTGACATAGATATTTAACCATAATATCTAAAGTAAAAATAGAGAAAGAATGTAAAGTGTCATAATAACTATTAATACCACACTTTAAATTTAAATTGATGTATCAGTATAAGGTACACCTTCCAAGTTAAGCAAGGATTTGAAGGTAGAGTACACCTTGCAAGTTAAGATACAGTAATTTAGGGCAGTGTAAACATTGGTCCTTAGGATCTGAAATTTTGTTTTTAAAGGAAGAAACACATATCTTAACCATTATATATATTCAAACTGCACCAACATCCATGTTGTTACATTGTTCTTCAGCCAATAATAATAAATATGGCAAGAGAAACTAATGGTAGTTGGTCTAGCTTGATCAAAATGTACACGCCTAGAGACTAATTACTAAAGGTTTCCAAGCTCTTTGTTTTAGCCCAGAGTTATATTTCTTTGAATTGATGCTCTGAACTCCAATCAGCAGTCCCTTGTCAAAAATACTGACAGTTTCATGTGAAGAAGACTAGGAGTAGTGACTTTTCATGACAGGATGCGCCCTGTATGAATTTGAGTGTCATTCTTTAATAGTCGCATTTTAAACGGCCTGTAACGAAAAAAAAAAAAGGAGTAAGCTAACTACGCTACCATTTGGGATTCCGACCAACGTCGAACGTCCCATCTCCGACGAACGTATCTATCGGCTCCGTTAACGTCTTGGGGTGGGTCGCTTCAGCTTCCGTTTCCGTTTAGGCTGTCTGTGGATGGTATGGGGTCAGCATTACCATGCAGTGTGTTGCATGCGTCTGTCAGTGCATGCCATGCATGCATCCTCTATCCAGTCGGACGATGTCAGCCATCAAATCTCCGATGAATTGCTGCTGCGAGTTAAGGTACATAATGGCCGCACTTACCTGCTCAGACCTCTCATAAACTTCAACCACCATCATGCTGCAGTTGAAAATTTGAAATTTGAAATTTAAAATTTAAACTAGCGCGCTTCAGGGAAAGAATTGGAGGATTCCGACAAGGCCCTTCGGATCGATTCCGACAATCTCAAAGCATTCTATAGGAAAGGCCGCGCTCTGGTCGGGCTGAGGCAGTATGTGGCGGCATGCGAATGCATTTCATTTTGCATCCCTTGTAGAAATGGCCGAAGTTGAAGGGCGTAATTCCGAGCAGAGACAGAAGCAGAGGAGAGTGGTGGTGGCAGTGGACGAGAGCGAAGAAAGGATGAACGACAAGTTTCAAGGCTCGTCTCGAAGAAATAAACACCCGAGCTTCCTGAGCCTCATCGATGGCTAATGAAACCACAAAGCGATCCTATGCTTCTTTCCTCCTCGAGCTCACTTCGCCCACTCCGCCCATTCCAAGCCCGAAATAACCATTTGAACCAAACACCAAAACCATTAGGGTAGAATATGAGATAGGGAAGGTTCAAAATTTCATTCTAAATCAATTTATGAAAAGACGGAAATGAAAGAAAAAGGGCCAAAGGCTGCCATCGTCCACTCTCGATGGATGCCCTCGCCAAAGTGAGCAATGGATTCAAGTAATAATACCTCTTGCTTACTTCAGCGATTCATTTGTACGCCCAACTCAGCGAGGAAGGTAGGGAAGAGCAGGTCGCTTTGTTCAGAAAAGAAATCTCACTTAATTCAATAACGATTCCTCACAATAGGCACTCACTCACCTCTGCCATGAAATTTCTCGCTCGCTTCAACAATGGGTAACTCTCTCGCTTCGAAACCTCATGCAAAGCTCTCAAATCAGCAAGACTTCATCTATGAATTCAGCGTGGGGGTCTAATTCATGTCAATCGTTCACCTAGGTGCTTAATCCTCCATGAAGTCTATGTTGGTTTGGGATATTAATCGTCTTTGTCCCCTTTGAGAGTCCAGCAATTTCACATAAAACCCCATTCTCTGCCTTTGCATTTTTTCTTCATTGTTATGATTTCTCATGATTTTCGTGAATGTGCAGATTACCAGCGTGTTGGATGTTTTTCTGGAATTGTGCCTTTGCATTTTTTCTTTATTGTTATGATTTCTCATGATTTTCGTGAATGTGCAGATTACCAGCGTGTTGGATGTTTTTCTGGAATTGTGGGCAAGGTACTGTGCTCGATGGAAGAAGGCATATGGCTTCCCCTAGCATTAATATATTTCTTTCTTCATTTAGAAGTTGTCATGAGACTTCAAACTCATTGGAAACCATTAAAACAGAACCCTGAATCTTGAGATAGCTCTCTAAGCTTCTTAAGAGCCATAAGCTTCTCAACAAAGGCTCAAACATTCTTCCACAAGCTTAATTTCCAACCAAGTATATCATTATCTGTTTGTTAGATTATTTTTTCATTGTTTTTTAGCTTAAAGAACAATAATATTTTATGGCTTCAAGCATGATTGACAATCCATGCTCTTTCAATTTATTCTTGTTGATTTTGTATTTGTTATTTTTCTCTCCTTAAAAGAGAAGAAGCTCATGTTTTGAACTTGAATATTTGGATGCTCTATGAGCTAGATGCTCAGTGATTTTGGTGTCTCAAAATATTCATTTTTCAAGTCTTTTATTAAGATTGGGCATGTTGATATTGGCTTGTTTGAAAATGGCATCTTCAGCGCTCTTTTCTAACATGCAAAAAACACGTTTCCATCTCTTACATGGAAGGTTAAATTAACTTTTTCAGCGATGTTGACAAGAATGAAAAAGACCACTTCTCTCACAACCACACATGCATCTCTAGCTCACTTTTGTGCGCCTGTTTGCATACATTTCTAGTCATCAATGCTTGCACAATAGGTCCATTTTCAGCGTTTTTGGGGGGGTTTTGTTTCAAATCCACATAGTTAGTTCTTGTTTTTTTGGCTTTTTCGTACTCGATAATTTTAAGCTTTGCATCTACATTGAAGGATGGTTTTTTCATTTATTTTTAGAATGTGCTTCGCATAATGCTAGTTTTGAAATCAATAACAATAGATGTAAGTGATTGTGCAGGAAGGAAGAAGAGTCCATTTTATGCAAATTAGTGAAACAATCTTCTTTGTCAAACCAGTAACACAACTAAACTATGATATTTTTGAAATAAAAACTTATTAAATCCATTTGCACATACAATCTAAAAATTAAAGAGACAAATTAATGCCACATTTAAACCAAAATTACAAGTGGATTTCAAAGTTACTTTTCCATTTCAAATTTTCTATTTGCACATACATATACCACAAGAGTTTTGAGCAGTGTGTCAAAGGGAAAAGGATTTGTGGGTAGAATTCCAATTATTTTGAAATTGGGAAAGCTTAAAAATTGCTTATAATGTAATCAGATAAAATATCCATCATCGGCACTGCAGATGTTTACGAGAGTGTAAAGTTTTATCTCATGATTTTTAATCTTAAAAAGTAGTCTTTTACTAAAAAAAATAAAAAAGAGAGTTAACCTTGTATTTTATCATATTATTTTATGTTATTTTGATTAAAATGAATATTGAAGTTTATAAGTTTGAAATTTATAATTAATAAAATAATTTTTCTTTTTATTATAAATAAAAATAAAATTTTATAAAATTAATTTTATTATTTATTGAAAATTCGATTAAGTTTTATAAAATAAACTTTATCATTTATGAAATGACAAAATTGTAAAGTTTTTTTTCATATATTTAAAGTTGTTTTTATTTATTTGAAACTTAAGATATATGTTTAGATATGCATATTTAGAATAATGAAATGCAAGTATCAATTTTGAAGTTTTGTGGACAATGTTTAGGTGAGGTTTTCCTTGAGATTGTAATTGATCCTATGTTAATTGAAATAATTATTAGTCATTTATTTCATAAATTTTAATTGTTCAATTTCATCATTAAATCTGAACCAACTTATTTGCTTCATTAAGACTTATGTTAAGCTCTGTAGCAATTTTCTTTATACCATGATTATATGCAATTCTATTTAGTATATACATTATTATTGTGATATAAATATCATGCAAAAATTTATCTTAGTGCTAAGTTAAGATGATCTTAAAAAATGTAACACATATTATAAACCAACTAAGTTAAGATAGCCTTATAAAAATGCATCATATATTGTAAATGATGAACATATTAAATAAAGTTGTTACCTTTTAAATTTGATAGTAAGAATTGAAGGCCAAGGTCTACTCATATATTATAAATGATGAACATATTAAATAAAGTTGTTACCTTTTAAATTTGATAGTAAGAGTTGAAGGCCAAGGTTCACTATTAGATAGATTTAACTTAAAGGATATTCATTTTCTAATATATTAAAGGTGAAGCATAATGTAAGCTCCAATATGTAAATCTTATCTTATAATATAAGAAAATGGTTATCAATGGAGTGAGAGGGATTATGGAATGACAAATGGTTCCATTTTACTCTCTCAAGATGAGAAAGACTTGCTATAATCACACAAATATTAGAGATGTAAGTTGACACCTCACCTCTATGCTCATAAATTCACACCTAACTATCCTTCTAACTTACATATATATGTGTTTTGATATTTTATATATGGATAAAGAAACTAATAATAATGAAATGGAAAACTTACATATATATATATGTGTGTGTGTGTGTTTTGATATTTTATATATGGATAAAGAAACTAATAATAATGAAATGGAAAACTGAGGGGTGATTTTGGAGGAACTCATAACCAATTGACTATGACTACAACAAAAGGAACATCTGAAATTATACAAAATGATCCTCATAACTTAACCAATGACAATCAAATTGGCATTGCATGTTAAAAATTTACCGTCACAAAACATAAGACATTAAAAGTTTGATGACAACAAACACAAATTGTGGCCATTGATAAGAAACAATGAAGGTTGGTAATTGCACTAACTCTATTTCCTAAAATAAACATTGCGATGCTAATTTCCTATCACTATAATATTCCCAAGTGGATTTACCAGGACTTTTTTGGCTTATTATTTTCTTGTGATATTTTGTCAAACAATTCGTTGTTTTATCCTTCTAGGTTGCATTGGGGTTTCTTTGTAGATTCTTACAGCAAGTAAATGATGAAAATATAGCAAACAACATATACAATAGAATTAATACAAGAAATAGCCACAAATACCTTAAATCTGTATTTTATTTAAATATATAGTTGACCTTAGTACAAGTGATGGATAGATCTAAACAAAGATGGAAGAATAATGTGTGTGGATGATAATAGCTCCGAGATACAATGACAATAGAGGGAGATAAGCTCTCCAAAACTCCCTAACAACTACATGCAAGATTTGGAAGATCAATTTCTTTCCCTTCTCTTCTTTAGCTGGTTTTTCTGGTTGAGTTGTGCCCCTCTCTGGCATTCAATGCAATAATATCGATACTAGAAGCAGCGCCTTAGCCAATCTTTCAATTGCTTTTGAAGACACAATAAATGTTGCAAATGTATAAAGATAACTCAAGTAGATGACAACAACAATAGAGTTAGTAAATATTAGTCTAAGCTAGGGTTAGAAGGATTAGTAGTAGTTCAAAGTATTTGATGTGTGTGTGATCAAGGTACTCAATACAAAAGGTATTAGATCAATGCGTTATTAGGGCAAATGGAGTCAAAACAGCTACAAATGTTGAAGTACCGAAATATTAGTGATAAGGCTAAAGACGAGAGGGTTAAATGTTGAAGTGTTGCTAAGGCAAGGCCTCAACAATGAAACCCTAGGAGAGAAAGGCTCGCTAAGGTGTAGAAACCCTAGGCCTTAGTGCTTTCTCCTCCTTCTTTAGCTTATTGGCAAGATGAAATCGGCTAGCTTGAGTAAAAAATGATAGGGATAAAGACAAGAGAGTTTGAAGATGAAGTGTTGCTAAGGCAAGGCTTCATCAATCAAACCCTAGGGAAAAATGGCTCACCAAGGTGTAGAAACCCTAGGCCTTGATGCGTTTTCCTCCTTCTTAGCTCAATAACAAGGATAAAACGGCTAGGCTAGAAGAGTAGAGGTAGAGTGTTGCTATGGAAAAGATTTATCTAACTTCAACAAATCAAAATAGCTCTTAACTTGGTAGGGACATGAGACAAGGACACCAACATGTGCTTGTCACCTAGGGTTTAATCCAATAAATTATAGTAACAAAATGCAAGTAAGCAATACCATAACCATTCAATAAAGAAGTGTTGCATAAATTCACTTACAATTCACCAAGAATTCATATATCCATACCCTAGTTGTAAACCTTCCACCAAGAAGAAATGCCAAAATTGCCAAGAAAAGTCTCATTCAACAAGTGCGCATCAATTTTCAACTAAAAACCCTAAAGTAGGGTGCAAATTTCAGACCTCACTATGTGTGAGTGAAAGATGATGTTTAAAATGAGAGTTTTAGCTCTCTATTTATACAATACCAAGTGACTTTATTAAAATTTAGGTCACCAAAAGGTCGACAAGGCCAAAATACGAAATAATATTGTTTTTCATTAAATGTAATAATTAAACCCTAATCAAGCAAAAGTGAGACATCATCCCCTTTCTAGGGTGACGCTATCCCTTTTTAGGGCAGCATAGGCCTCCTGGAGAAAAACGTTAGCTCTCCTTGGGCCTCTCCAAGTTGCCACAGGTGCCACACTGCTATAACTGCCTCCCAAAACGTCCACATTGTTGGATGACGTCATGGGCATGCTGGGTGATGTCATGGGCCTTCCAAGGCCAACGTTCTAGTGGAGAGGGGACAATCTCCCTAGGTAAGGCTCTGCCAGGGTGTCTCTGTGGAACATCCTCCTCTTCTCCAGTGCAAACCCCTTTGTCTTGTCTTTGCCCTCTGTTGGGGTCTCAACATCCAGCTGGTGGGATTTTCAGCCCCATGGAGGTCCGAACTGATCATATCCCCATGTGTACTTGCACAATGTGGTACATGTCCGTCGGGTATGATCCTGCACATCAACAGATACGCCCTCCATGGGCTCATAAGTCACAGGGATCATAGCAATGTCAATCACATCCAATCATCAATTTTATTAAACATGTCCATAAAACCCCTTTTACCTAGTCAAGTGCTCAAAGACATTATACAAATCTGCAATGCAAGTTTGGAGGAAGTGACAGGGCGTCCTATTGGGCTAGTGTCCACTGGAAAAGGGATGTTTCGGGAATAGATCAAATCCAAGTCATGCTAATGGGTGAGGTGGATAAGGGATGTCCTGACAAGGGGTGCAGTGATAGCAGGGAAATGCAAGGCTTGCCTGTGGGTGCCTTTGTAGAAGGCGAGTTGCACCTGTCCTAGATGCAAATGTTTCCAAGCCCATTCATGCCTTTTATTCTTTATTCTTTTTTTATTTTTCTTCAAGAAGTTAATCAGGGGACACTGCCCTGGTGTGGTGACCAATGGTGGCAATGTTACCCACAAGCACTTTCACGAAGATGAGAAGGTTGGCTCGTGATGAGACCCCCTTTCTCTTGGCTATGCAACCAAGAGCCACTACCCTGGTGTGGTAACCAGCTGCTAGTAGTGTCATACCGCTAGGTGCCCATGGACCTAATAGGCTAGCTCGTGATGAGACCCCCTATCCTCTAACTAGTTCTTGTTTTTATTATTTTTATGGGTCCCTCTTGTTTCTTGTTGAGAAGCCTTTTACTTCTTTCTCGAGGATCCCTAGGCGAAGCATCTTGAGGTTTTATTTTTAGGCTTTTATCTTTTGCCAGTTGCTTTTACCTTCTGGACCTTTAGCCCCTTCTTCCCACAAGGCAAGGTGCAACCCTTAAATGATTGGCCAACCCAATGCCCAGACCAATGTAATGAGATGGATGAGCAGGAAGAAAGATGGAAAGTGGTAAGTATGACGGGAGCGAATGATGACTTTTCAAAAATCCCCCCAGTGGCAACTCAAAAACTATGGGCACAAGCTTACTAGGGCATCTTGTCATATCCCCCAGACATGGTCAAGTGAATAAGTATAAGATCCAAGCACACGTTAGAAACAAAAACAACTAGATGCACATATTCAAAGGTTTTGAGGATCAGAGTGGCATACCATGATACCCGGACTCATTACCTTATGGAGAAAGAACCATCTCCGATACAGGACCAAGCCGAGGTGATGGATGTTGTTGTTGCTGACAAAGTGGAGGTGCTGAAAGGAAGAAAAGATGGGCCCTTCAGGGCCATGCTTAAGTCGATCTGGCTCTCGGTACATCATGTCTAGGACCTGTGGGCCTCGAGACATAATCTCCTTAGTTATCCTTAAAAGTGGGGGATAACATGGCCAACATTATTTTTTGATACTCACCAATATGTCTGATCTTGCCACCCTTGCCAATACTTCTCTGGTAAACCAAAACTCTCAGCACAATCTCTAAAACCCATAGTGGTAGAAGCTCCTTTTCAACAATGGGGGTTAGATTTCATTGGAGAATTTAAGGACAATTCGAGCAATGGCTACCGATGGATCCTAACAACCACAGATTATTTTACTAGATGGGTAGAGTCTATCCCCACGAAGAAGGCCACTAAGGAAGTAGTCATGAACTTTTTGGAGGAACAAATCATAACTAGGTTTGGTGTCCCATCCAAGATTACCATAGACAATGCCAAGGCATTCAGCGCCCATGCACTAGCATAATTTTGTTTCAAGTACGACATTGTCCTACCTCATTCCTCCAACTACTATCTGCATGGAAACAAATTAGCAAAATCTAGCAAAAAGAACCTTATGAATATTATCAAGAAAGTAGTAGGGGAAAACAAGAGGTATTGGGATAGAAAAATTAAATATGCCTTGTGGGCAAGTCGAATAACAACAAAGACCTCAATAGGAAGAACTCCTTTTGAGCTGGTGTATGGATTAGAAGAGAAACTTCCTGTAAACCTCCAAATCCCCATCCTTTGTTTTGCCCAGCAATATGCTATCGATAGAGAAGCAATCCAAGGGATAATCAACCAGTTAATAGAGAAGAATCGCCATAAGCCAAATGGAAAGAAACCAGGAAAATATCAAGAACACCTTCAATCACAAGGCAAAAGAGAGAGATTTTGTTGAAGGAGATCTGGTGTTTTTATGGGATAAGAGAAGGGAGAAACCTAGTATGCACAAGAAGTTGGATGGACTATGGACATGTCCTTACAAGATCATGAGTCATGCGAGGACAAACTCTTTCAACCTAGGGACCATGGAGGGAGAAGCTCTGAAGTTACCAGTGAACGCTTTGCACATCAAGTGTTACTACTCGCCAGCAACATGACATGTAAGTGCAGGTAAGTAGGCATTTGTATTCATTGTATATACCATTTTCATTTAATTCTAGAGTAGTTTGTATTTCCATTTGTACATATGCTTGTTTCATTTTGTACTATATATATATGAGACGGGGGTGATATCACCAACCCAAATGATTGCTAACAATATTATGTTGAGATCAAGCAGGTGACGAGTTATGCCAGAGATGTTGAGGTTCTCATGCGCTCTACTGTGAGCACATGTCCCCGACTTGGAGCCAGATGTTATCCCCTAGCCTAGGGATAACTAAGGAGATTATGTCTCAAGGCCCACGGGTCCTAGACATGGAGTACCAAGAGCCAGATCAACTTGAGCATGGCCCTGGAGGGCCCATCCTTTCAGTCTTCGATGCCTCCACTTTGTCAGCAGCAACAACATCCATCACATCGGCCTAGTCCTGCAACAGAAATGGATCTTGCTCCATGAGATAATGAGTCCAGGTATCATGGCATGTGTCACTCTGCTCCTCAAAACCTTTGAATATGTGCCTTTAATCCTTTTTTCTTATAACGTGTGCTTGGACCTTATGCTTTTCCACTTGACCATACCTGGGGGGAATGACAGGATGCCCTAGAAAGCTGGTACCCATAGGGTTTGAGTTTCCACTGGGAGAATTCATGAAAGGCCATCGTCCTCTCCCACCATACTTACCACTTTTCATCTTTTTCCCACTCATCCATCCCATTACACTGGTCTGGGCATTGGGTTGGCCAAATATCTAAGGGTTGTACCTTACCTTGTGGGAAGAAGGGGCTAAAGGCCCAGAGGGTAAAAGTAGCTGGAAAAAGATAAAAGCCAAAAGAATGAAACCTTGAGATGCTTCGCCCATGGATCCCCGACAAAGCAATAAAAAGCTTCTTAGTAAGAAACAGAGCAACCCTTAAAAAATAATAAAACAAGACCTAGTTAGAGGATAGGGGGTCTCATCATGAGCCATCCTATTAGGTCCATGGGCATGTAGAGGTATGACACTACCGACAGTTGGTCACCATGCCAGGGAAGTGGCTCTTGGTGGCATAGCCAAGAGAAAGGAGGTCTCATCACGAGCCAACCTTCTCATTTTCGTGAAATGATTGTGGGTAACATTGCCACCACTAGTCATCACGCCAGAGCAATGTCCCCTAACTAGCCTCTTGAAAGAAAAAGCAATAAGAATAAAAGATAAAAGGTATGAATGGGCTTGGAAACATTTGCATCCATGACAAGGTGCATCTCACCCTCTTCAGAGGCACCCATATGTGAGCCATACATTTCCCTGCTATCATTGCACCCCTTGCCCAAACATCCCTTACCACCTCATCCACTCATATGGCCTAAATTTGACTTCTCTTGGAAACATCCCACATCCAATGAGCATTAGCCCAATAGGACGTCCTAGTGTCCCCTCCAAACTTGGCTTGCAGGGTTTGCATAACGTCTTTGAGCACTTTTTCAGGTAAAGAAGGTTTTATGCAGATGTTTAATAACTTGATGATTAGATGTGATTGACATTGCTATGATCCATGTGACTTATGAGCCCATGGAGGGCATATCTGTTGATGTTGCAGGGCCACACCCGATGGACATGTACACATGGGAATATGATTAGTTCATACCTCCATGGGGCTAAAAGCCCACCAAATGGATGTTGAGACCGCAGTAAGGGGCAGAGATAGATCATAGGATTGCACCAGAGAGAGAGAAGGACGTTTCACTAGGGGCAGCCTGGCAGGCGTGGACCCAGGGGAGTTGTGCCCTTTCCACCATGATGTAGGCCTTGGAAGGCCCATGACATCACCCAGGTCACCCATGACGTCATCCAGTGTTTTGGGATGTTTTGGAGACAGTTGTGTGCCAAGTGGCACGTGTGGTAGGTTCCTGAGGCCCAAGAAGGCCTAACGTTTTGCTCCATGAGGCCAATGTTGCCCAAAAAGGGCCTAACGTCACCCTAAAAGGGCATGACATCATGTTAGCAACATTTTTTAGGGTTTTTTTAGGGCCTAACCTTCAAAACCTACTCTTTGAACCTACTAGCACTTTCTAACCCTAGAATAGCTTGATCTACTAACAACATTGTTGTTGTTACTAAAGTAAGCTACAACCATTAGATGTAGCATTAAAAGCTCAAAAAAACAATTGTAAAGGTTGAATTATACTTTGTCTTATGTGCTTCTCTCAAATGCTAATGTTATGACTTCAATGGTTAATGGTTTTTAGTCATTTTGAAGCTAGTTTCAAGACATTTTATGTGACGTATTGCTCTATAAACATTGTTGTTATAAAATTTATGTTTACTTCATCATATTCAGCAGATTGCTTTTATTAAGAAATTCCATGGTTCAGCAGATTGCTTTTATTTTATCTCTTGCTAGCTACAAGCCTCTGGGCCTTTAGCCCCTTCTTCCCATGAAATGAGGAACAACTCCCTCTTGGTTCAGTACACCCAAAAATCCCAAAAGGTAAGGAGATGAGGGGATGAAGTGTGGAAAGTGACAAGTATGGTCGTGAATGGCACGATGACTCGTCAAGAGGACCTCCCAATAACAAGCATATCCCTAAGGGTGACCCACTTACTAGGGTGCAATGTCAACCACCAAGGTGAAACAAGGCAAGGAGCATAATTTCCAAGCAAACATTATATAATCAAAAGCAGTTTAAAATGCAACAAACTCAAATGCCTTATATATTGAAATGACACTCACCATAATACCTGACTTGTACCTCAAGGAGCAAGCCCCAATGTTTCAGAAGCCAGCTGATGTGGTGGATACTGTCATGATGACCCTGGAACTGTAGTGGTGAAGCGAGCCTCTGTCTGTTCAAGTGGACATTGTTGGTCAAGCTATCTCTCAATACTCCATGTCTGCAACCTAGGGGCCTTGAGACATTATCTCCTTAGTTATCCCCAAGAATTGGGAATAACAAATACCATTGCCATCAATGCACATTGAGACCACCAAACCCTACTTTTGTTGATTGGTATGAAGGTACGTTACAAAAGAATCTAAGGAATCCATCCCAAAGACCATAGCGAGTTCCTCTTCTACTTCCTCAACTATTTTCACTTCCTCAACTTACTCAGCCATGTCTTTGTGTTCCACACCCATTGAGCATATGATCTAGACAATTAATGAACTTTGGACATGTCTTCTTTGAATGATTAGACTAATATATACGACTAAAGTAGTCCATAGCCATGTCTTTAACCCTCGCTACATTCACATTAGAGGTTTCTAGTGGCTTGGACAAGACTATAGCCTTGTTGTAAAATGACTTAAAAGTCCTTTAAGTTTAACTACCTTATCCAATTTTCTTTGTAAAATCATTAATATCATTTGATAACCTTTGAATAGTTCTTTACAATGCTTCCATATCCATAATGAGGTCTTTATATTTAAGTTCAATAGGTGGCTTTGTTAACAATAAAGGCTTCTTTGTAGTGGGAAACTCTTCTTCTCCTCCAAACTAGGATTTCCCTTAAGGATTGCTATTTCCTTCTCTACTTTACAAGCTTCATCAAAAGCCTTTGCCAACATGTCCTAGCCTGGTTTTTTAATGAACGTATCAATTGACAAAGTATGGATGTGGAATAAGACTCTACTAGTGGGCATTGTGTTGGCCTTGATGTGACCAATACTTTATTCAACAAGGTGGTATATCTTAAATTAAATACCTTAATTTATTTCTTTAGGCTACATTTTCATTCCAGATAATTCTAAAACTAAGGATGTTGGAGTTCTTTCATCACCAAATGTAGTAATAAAGGTTGTTTCAAAATCATCCCAACTAGTAATAGAACCGACTTTTAAATTTAATTACCATGTAGAAGCTTTACTCTCAAATGTGGAAAGAAACAAATGATAAACCACATCTTCATGTTCCACATTTAACAATGAAATAGCTAATGTGAATTTCTTAATTTAGTCTTGGGGAGTTCTAATTTATCTAGATCAAACTCGATAAGCAATTGGTCAACATTCTTGGGCAAGGTATGGGCTTGATCAGGTATAACCAAAGCACCTTGGGCTTGCCAAGTGGTTTGATTTTGATTTCCAACCATCAAGTTGTGTAGTAATAAAGTAGTATGTGCAGCTATGGAATCAAAATCAAAGATAGAGGATTCAATATTGCCTTTCAAGTGGAGTAGGAAAAGGGGAAGAGAGGAGATTTGATTTAATGATTCTAGGATTTTGTCAATAGTGTGAGCAATTAAATCAATAAGGCCCCCTACATATGCTTCATCTTTGGTTTGGTTTAACACTTTATGGACTTTCCCACTTCTAACTAACTCGTGCACAATCAGTAAAGCACTGATGTAATAAGCATAGGCTTGGGCTTCATGTTTGGTTTGGTTTAACACTTTATGGACTTTCCCACATCTAACTAATTCGTGCATAATCAGTAAAGCACTGATGTAATAAGCATAGGCTTGGGTAAGATGATATAATGCTTGATATTCTTGGTTAGGAATAGAAAAATCATCTTCATGTGGTACACTAGAATTAAACTATGGTGGTAATTCAAAATTAGATTGCACAGGGATTTTGTTTTCAAATTGTACCTAGGTATCTTGAAAGATAGGTTATGGACTTGGTGTATGCTAAGGCACTTATAAGTCATCTTTGTTCGCTATGTGGTTGTGTGGTGAATTGTGATTTTACTTGTTTGCAAAAATTCCATGTGGTAAATTAATTCTATTATCAACCATACAAGGGCATGTGCACTCCTTCTAGTGCCAAAATGTTGATACAAGAAAGGGCCCAATTATACCTTCCTTCATTGAAATGGAAAACCCTTTGGATATGGTTGGCTTTGTTGGTTTGTCGTTAAGTGCTTGATTACTAGTTATTAAGTGCTTGTTTACTAGTTAAGGCTTGCTTGACCCATGGTTTCTAAATGTGTTTATGTGTTATGTAATTAAAATGCAATATGCAATATGCAACATTCAATATAATCTATTTCTACTGAACCTATCTAACTATCTATTCTATCCTATCCTTGCCAGGGGCACACTAATCTGAACCAATTTGATTTGAAACATAAAAAAAATGCAAAAAACATGGAGGATAGCCCACCTCTACTCCCTGCACGGAATCCAACTTATTAGCACAACAAGTGATAAGCAACAAAGAAAGCCATAAATAGCGAAGTTAGCTTACAAACACTAATAATTTCGTGTGAGTGTGAAAGTATGAGCTAATTAAGGGTATTTATGCAAGCATGAAGATAGCCTCAATTATCGATAAAAGGACATGTTTCAAATCAAAAGGTGTTGAACATGATTAAAAGGAATATATGCAAGAGTATGGAAGATAACTCATCTCTATCGTTGCACAATATTTCTGAGCTCACTATGAGGATTCTAAGGTAGCTCATGTGTCCTAAGATTCAAGTTCAACAAATTAGCATAGTGTAACATAAGTAAATGTAAACACAATTATCAAAGGAATTCCCATTTGTCACAAGAACCATGAGATACTAAGTCTGAACTCACATGCACCAAGAAGATGAAGAATAGTGAATATAGCTTACAAACCAATCCACAATATTAGAAGAGTACAAAACACATGAAATACTAAGTCTGAACTCACATGCACCAAAAAGATGAAGAATAGTGAATATAGCTTACAAACCAATCATGCACCAAGAAGATGAAGAATAGTGAATATAGCTTACAAACCAATCGACAATATCAGAAGAGTATAAAACACAAGCTAATGATGATCTTCTATTTCACATATGAAGATAGCTTACAATGTTAAAAGAGGGATCTCTTGCAAGAGTGCAAAGGCCTTTTTAATAGAAATATTAAATGGCCTTTGACCTTCCTTTTCTCGACTGTTGAATTTCTAATTCTATGGCTCTCAACCTCCAAGCTTATTTAGCTAATTTGTATTTACAATTTGTCCTCATCCAAAAAATGAAATGAGTAGACATTATTTTATAGTAAGAATAATACAATATTTCCCCTCTTTAGTCTTCATTTTGTTCTATTTGTCCTTTTGTGTTGGGAAAATATTCTTGAGAGGTTTGAGCATGTATTTTCATTCCTTCACTCTTTGGATGAAAATAACCTTTCATAGCTCCCAATTTGTCTTGCAATGGCTTGATTCTCAACTCCCCAATTTGTTCTTCTGTATTCGAAAATTTGCATTGAGAGGTTGAGTGTGAAGGCTTTACTTTTCTCAAAAGTGACTTCAAGCTTTCCAACCACTCAATTTATCTTTTATTGGTTCTTTTCATGAATAAGATTTCATTTATCATTCACTTGATTGAAGTGTATAAACTTAGATTTTCTTCTCCTCTTCAAATATTAGCCTTAAAGAAAGTTTCATGTTCCTTTCTCCATGAATTCTCACACTTCAAGCATGCAAGAGGAAGCCTCATTCAATGCTCTAGGATATGCATCCATGCATTTATCTTCGCATGTTACTTCATTTTTCCATGTAATCTCTTCATTCTTTCATCAAAACCACAAAACAAAAACAAAGAATCTCATAGTTGCAAAAAATTCATGAGAGGTACATGCTTTTGATTCATGCTATCGGACTAAGATTCGATAAAAATGACATAAAAACCACTAAAAAATATTGGCAAAGTAATCCCTTACAAACCTATAATGCACCTTGATTGAATTGCAAGGTTCAATGCTTGGCTCCTGGAACAAACATGCATGAATGGTAGCAAGATTAGATAAACTTTCTCCAATGCTGCAATGCATTATAAAAAGTAAGAGCATAAATTTCCTTAAAGATAAATAAATTCAAATCAATAAAATATGGTTAAATTTGCTTCAACTCCAACACTATTTTGTCACGAGTCAATACAAATTATTGCATGAATGGTACAAAATTGCAATAGCAAAAGTGATCCTTCATCATCCTCTTTTCGCAGCAATATTATATTCGATATGAGTTTTAGAATTTAATCAATGAGAACAAATGCACTATGGACATGTGCATATAAAGTATTGCTTTTAAAGCTTAAGTTACTCTTCTAGCTCTTGAAAGTTCAAACTGGGTTGAATGCTTTGATTTGCATTGCATTCAAGAACTCATATGAGCATAAAATACTCTTTGTTGCAATATTTAAAAAAGTGTGTATGTGCAAATACAAAATTTGAAATGGAAAAGTAACTTTGAAATGACATGCTAACGGACTAAGATTTGATAAAAATGACATGAAAACCACTAAAAAATATTGGCAAAGTAATTCCTTACAAACCTATAATGCACCTTGATTGAATTGCAAGGTTCAATGCTTGGTTCATGGAACAAACATGCATGAATGGTGCAAACATGGTAGCAAGATTAGATAAACTTTCTCCAATGCTGCAATGCATTATTAAAATGTAAGAGCATAAATTTCCTTTAAGATAAATAAATTCAAATCAATGAAATATGGTTAAATTTGCTTCAACTCCAACACTATTTTGTCATGGGTAATAAAAACTATTGCATGAATTGTACAAAATGCAATAGCAAAAGTGATTCTTCATCATCCTTTTTTTCGAAGCAATATTGTATTCACTATGAGTTTTAGAATTTAATCAATGAGAACAAATGCACTATGGACATGTACATATAAAGTATTGCTTTTAAAGCTTAAGTTACTCTTCTAGCTCTTGAAAGTTGAAACTGGGTTGAATGCTTTGATTTGCATTGCATTCAAGAACTCATATGAGCATAAAATACTCTTTGTTGCAACAATAAAAACAGTGTAAAGTTGAAACTGGGTTGAATGCTTTGATTTGCATTGCATTCAAGAACTCATATAAGCATAAAATACTCTTTCTTGCAACATTAAAAATAGTGTGTATGTGCAAATAGAAAATTTGAAATGGAAAAGTAACTTTGAAATCCACTTGTAATTTTGGTTTAAATGTGGCATTAATTTGTCCCTTCAATTTTTAGATTGTATGTGCAAATGGATTTAATAAGTTTTTATTCCAAAAAAATCATAGTTTGGTTGTGTCACTGGTTTGAGGAAGAAGATTGTTTCACTAATTTGCATAAAATGAGCTCTTCTTCCTTCCTGCACAATCACTTACATCTATTGTTATTGATTTCAAAACTAGCATTATGTGAAGCACATTCTAAGAATAAATGAAAAAACCATCCTTCAATGTAGATGCAAAGCTTAAAATTACTGAGTACGAAAAAGCCAAAAAAACAAGAACTAACTATGTGGATTCGAAACAAAACCCCCAAAAAAACGTTGAAAATGGACCTATTGTGCAAGCATTGATGGCTGGAAATGTATGCAAACAGGCACACCAAAGTGAGCTAGAGATGCATGTGTGGTTGTGAGAGAAGTGGTCTTTTTCATTCTTGTCAACATCGCTGAAAAAGTTAATTTAACCTTCCATGTAAGAGATGGAAACGTGTTTTTTTCATGTTAGAAAAGAGCGTTGAAAATGCCATTTTCAAGCAAGCCAAAATCAACATGCCTAAGCTTAATAAAAGAGTTGAAAAATGAATATTTTGAGACACCAAAATCACTGAGCATCTAGCTCATAGAGCATCTAGCTCATAGAGCATCCAAATATTCAAGTTCAAAACATGAGCTTCTTCTCTTTTAAGGAGAGAAAAATAACAAATAAAAAATTGACAAGAATAAATTGAAAGAGCATGGATTGTCAATCATGCTTGAAGCCATAAAATATTGTTGTTCTTTAAGCTAAAAAAACAATGAAAAAATAATCTAACAAACAGATAATGATATACTTGGTTGGAAATTAAGCTTGTGGAAGAATGTTTGAGCCTTTGCTGAGAATCCTATGGCTCTTAAGAAGCTTAGAGAGCTATCTCAAGATTCAGGGTTCTGTTTTAATGGTTTCCAATGAGTTTGAAGTCTCATGACAACTTCTAAATGAAGAAAGAAATATATTAATGCTAAGGGAATCCATATGCCTTCTTCCATCGAGCACAGTACCTTGCCCACAATTCCAGAAAAACATCCAACACGCTGGTAATCTACACATTCACGAAAACCATGAGAAATCATAACAATAAAGAAAAAATGCAAAGGCAGAGAATGGGGTTTTATGTGAAATTGTTGGACTCTCAAAGGGGACAAAGACGATTAATACCCCCAACCAGCATAGACTTCATGGAGGATTAAGCACCCAGGTGAACGATTGACATGAATTAGACACCCACGCTGAATTCAGAGATAATTGCTTGCTGATTTGAGAGCTTTGCATGAGGTTTCGAAGTGAGAGAGTTACCCATTGTTGAAGCGAGCGAGAAATTTCATGGCAGAGGTGAGTGAGTGCCTATTGTGAGGACTCGTTATTGAATTAAGTGAGATTTCTTTTCTGAACAAAGCGACCTGCTCTTCCCTACCTTCCTCGCTAAGTTGGGCGTGCAAATGAATCGCTGAAGTAAGCAAGAGGTATTATTACTTGACTCCATTGCTCACTTTG
This sequence comes from Picea engelmannii, assembly GCA_009831015.1. Lineage (NCBI taxonomy): Eukaryota > Viridiplantae > Streptophyta > Pinopsida > Pinales > Pinaceae > Picea > Picea engelmannii. Next base: position 530,103 of record ML777131.1, on the reverse strand, counting down.
ACGAGGGCATCCATGGAGAGTGGACGATGGCAGCCTTTGGCCCTTTTTCTTTCATTTCCTTCTTTTCATTAATTGATTCAGAATGAAATTTTGAACCTTCCCTATCTCATATTCTACCCTAATGGTTTTGGTGTTTGGTTCAAATGGTTATTTCGGGCTTGGAGTGGGCGAAGTGAGCTCGAGGAGGAAAGAAGCATAGGATCGCTTTGTGGTTTCATCAGCCATCGATGGGGCTCAGGAAGCTCGGGTGTTTATTTCTTCGAGACGAGCCTTGAAACTTGTCGTTCATCCTTTCTCGTCCACTGCCACCACCACTCTCCTTTGCTTCTGTCTCTGCTCGGAATTACACCCTTCAACTTCGGCCATTTCTGCAAGGGATGCAAAATGAAATGCATTCGCATGCCGCTACTTTCTCCAGACATTCGCATGCCGTCGCATACTGCCTCAGCCCGACCAGAGCGCGGACTTTCCTATAGAACGCTTTGAGATTGCCGGAATCGATCCGAAGGGCCTTGTCGGAATCCTCCAATTCTTTCCCTAAAGCGCGCTAGTTTAAATTTTAAATTTCAAATTTCAAATTTTCAACTGCAGCACGATGGCGGTTGAATTTTATGAGAGGTCTGAGCAGGTAAGTGCGGCCATTATGTACCTTAACTCGCAGCAGTAATTCATCGGAGATTTGGTGGCTGACATCGTCCGGCTGGATGGAGGATGCATGGATGGCATGCACTGACAGACGCATGCAACACACTACATGGTAATGCTGACCCCATACCATCCACAGACAGCCTAAACGGAAACGGAAGCTGAAGCGACCCACCCCACGACATTAACGGAGCCGATAGATACGTTCGCCGAAGATGGGACGTTCGACGTTGGTCGGAATCCCAAATGGTAGCGTAGTTAGCTTACTCCAGAAAAAAGCAGCCATTGATATCTTTAAATCTGTAAACTAAAAACATGAGTTACGCATGCACTCTATCATCGATAAAACCTAACCCATGTGCCATGGCCGTGCTCTCTGCTTTCCTTACGAGACACAGCCTCAGGTTTCAAAGAAAAAGCCAAGGCGGGAAGATGTATAGCGATAATATTTCCAAGGAACACACATGCAGCTCTGGCGCTCAATTATCCTGAAACGACAAAGTGAAATGGAGTAAGCTAACAATCCGCATCTGTCAAGCTGGATGAAGATCAAGAAACAAAAAATAATTTAGGCAAATTTTCCACTAGTTGTTGAAGTGAGTTAGGGATCTATTGAGGCTCAATGTCCTATTTGAGGGGTTGCACCATGCAATAGTGGAGATAGTGCTAGTGAGACAGATGCTTGATCATCACATCTTCAATGACGGGTTATGGGATCCAATAAAAAATACTCAGATCCCTACCAATAATGAGAAACAAAAGAAACTTGAAAAAAAAAACTTGGGAAAGAGATGCTTATTTGAATATACCACTAGGCTCGCAAGCTTCTCTACCCAAATTTGACTACTCTCTCTAAAGTTCCTCTGAAATTTAGGACTTTTTTTTGTTGTATCTTTCCAGAAAGTCAATTTATCACGCAATACCCAAATCTTTTGCCACCCCATTTTTCCTTGAGGCTAGTTGAGAGATTGAGAGATCTAAAATCCCTCAATTTTGTATCAAGCTATATAGGTAGGACTTCAACCCCAATTGTTATTAATATAAATATGACACTTGTTATAAAAACATTCAACACAAAATCAACTAATAATTTTGGTCTTAAATTTTTTTTATAGATTTCATAATATGCTTATAAAACAATTTAGATCTCTAAAATTCTTTCCTTTATTTTCATAAAACCTTAACAACATTATCCTATTCAAATAATAATAATAATAATGACAATCACAATAATTCTCAATTTTTAAAATAATTATTTTATTTTCTCCAATCATAACATTGAACAACAATTTAACATTAAGCCAACTTTGTTTTGAATGAATTTAGTTATTAATTACTATTTATAAAATTGTCTATTGCATCATTTTTTATTATTGATCTTCATGTTTTTAATCCTTGGCTATTAATGGGTAATTAAATTAACCTGAACATGGAAAACTTCAAAATTTTATGTGGTGTTACTTCAAAGCATTACGGACAAGTGCTGTGATTCTTAATACAATATTTAAGGAAGATGGAGAAAGCCCATAACAAAAATGCTTCTTTAATAGTTAATCAATGTTAGAAACATAATGCCTACTATGGATGACTAGAGGTTATACATGGTTTGTATTGATTCTTCTCTATATAGTTCCACAAAAGAGTCATTTGATGAAGCCAACAATAAGCATCATTTGAAATCCCTAAATCAATCTTTTTGCATATGGTGTCAAAACTATTTTGTTAAGCAGACAAATAACAATAAGAATTTGAGCTTAATATAGTAGTTGAAGCTAGGGTGATCCAC
>ML777131.1:506136-516630 GCA_009831015.1 Picea engelmannii | reverse complement strand
AAGTTTCATAGGTCAAAGTTCCCAAGGTCACAGTTCCAAAGGTCTAATTTTTTTAAGTCATAGTTCGAGAGGTCAAAGTACCATAGGTCATATTTCCCAGGGTCATAGTTCTAGAGGTCAAAGTTCCAGAGGTCATAGTTCCAGAGGTCAAAGTTCTAGAGGGCATAGTTCCAGAGGTCATAGTTCCAGAGGCCAAAGTTCTAGAGGGCGTAGTTTTAGAGTTCATAGTTCCATAGGTTTATGTTCTAATAAAACTATGACCCTAGGAACTATGACCTTTGGAGCTATGACCTTTGGAACTATGACCTATGGAACTATGACCTGTGGAACTTTGACCTATGGAACTTGTTAGTGTTCTATAAATGGGTTGATTCAATTTCATTTGAGTCCAATGTGTGTAGAAGGTTCAAAATCATGCATTGATCCCACAAAGACCATGGCATGCTTTTAAGGTGACAGTGAAGACATTGAAACCCTAATTCTAGTCATCAAGGAGCCATAACCATTGAAATTTGAAAATCCATTGCACACTGTGTTTTTTTATCAAGGAAAAGTCTTGGTTAGTGGTCAAATAGAACCCTCGTTGCGCAACCTGTTACGCACAGTCTGCAGGGGATGCTGCATTTTTTACTGTTTTAGTGGTCGACTTCAAAATTGGTTTATGACCAACTGGAAATGAATTTTTCAAAATTGAAAGAGTTTTTTGTCAAGAATGGACCAGATAACAAAAACCTCTCTTCGTTTCTTCACAGGTGTCATTGTTTGGGATATCCGAATGGATATTTACAACCTATTTATCTTGATTTCAATATTTAATAATTTCCTATTTTAGTCATTATCTTTGGGTGAGGATCCCAAGAATATGGAGAGGAATTTTAGAAAAATGAGAGAGCTTTTTCTCTATCACGGATTCATCTACAAAAACCTCTCTCGGGTTTTATAAATATATTTTTATTCAGGAGATATGATGTCATATTTAACCCCTATTTTCCCAGTTTGTTTTAGGTCACAATTCAAGAGGTCATATTTCCACATGTCATACTTCCTAGGGTCACAGTTCCAGAGGTCGTAGTTCCAAAGGTCATTCCACAGGTCATAGCATCAACACCCACTTTGACTTGTGACCCATTGCCAAATTTCTAGGCTAGGAAGGAGACAATCATAGGAAAATACAAAGTTAGATCTTTCCATTAATTTGAAACATTCTATATTCTTTTCCTTTCCCTCCTAATCCAATTCACTGTATTAGGAGCAATGTACTTTTGAGTTTAAATCCTTCTCCACATACTCTCTTTAGTTATCATATTGCAAATGGATTTTTCAGTTAGATACTTCCCAAACATATGTATATCCTTTATACCCCACCCTCCTAATGCCTTTGGGGTTCTAATATTTCTTCAATTTACATGGTGGAATGGCCTTTGGAACTATGACCTCTGGAACTATGACCCCGGGAACTATGAAGTGTGGAACTATGACCTCTAGAATTGTGACCCTAGGAAATATGAATCGTGGAACTATTACCTATTGAACTACGCCCTATGGAACTGTGACCCTAGGAACTATGTCCCATGGAACTATGACCTCTAGAACTACACCCTTTGGAACTTTGAACTATGGAAATATGACCTGTGGAATGACCTCTCGAGCTATGACCTATGGAACCGTGATCCCAGGAACTATGACCTATGGAACTATGACATGTGGAACTGTGACCCCATGAACAATGATCTGTGGAACTATGACCTCTAGAACTACGCTATTTGGAACTTTGAACTCTAGAACTATGACCTTTGGAACTACACCCTCTAGAAATTTATGATCTTTGGAATGGCCTTTGGAACTATGAACTTTGGAAGTGTGACCCTAGGAACTATGACCTATGGATCTGTGAGCCCACGAACTATGACCTATGGAACTATGACCAGTGGAACTATGACCTCTGGAACTATGCCCTTTGGAACTTTGAACTTTAGAACTATGACCTTTGGAATGACCCCAAGAACTATGACCTTTGGAACTATGACCTCTAGAACTATGACCTCTAGAACTATGAACTCTGGAACTATGACCTGTGGAACTATTACCCAAGGAATTGTGACCTATGGAACTGTGACCCCAAGAATTATGACCCGTGGAACTATTACCTCTGAAACTACACCCTCTGGAATTGTGACCCCTGGAACTATGATTCATGGAACTATGACCTCTGGAACTACACCCTTTGGAACTACCCTCATAGTTCCATAGGTCACAATTCCACACGTCATAGTTCCAGAGGGCCTAGTTCTAGAGGTCATAGTTCCAAACAGTGTAGTTCCATATGTCATAGTTCCAAAGGACGTAGCTCCAGAGGGCATAGTTCCATAGGTCATAGTTCCAAAGGGCGTAGTTCCACAGGTCATAGTTCCAAAGGGAGTAGTTCCAGAGGGCGTAGTTCCAAACGGCGTAGTTCCAAACGGCGTAGTTCCAGAGGGTGTAGTTCCAGATGTCATAGTTCCAAAGGGCGTAGTTCTAGAGGGCATAGTTCCATAGGTCATAGTTCCAGAGGCGTAATTCCAGAGGGCGTAGTTCCATAGGTCATAGTTCCAAAGGGCGTAGTTGCACAGGTCATAGTTCCAAAGAGCGTAGTTCCATAGGGCATAGTTCTAGAGGTCATAGTTCCAGAGGGCGTAGTTCCACAGGTCATAGTTCCACAGGTCACAATTCCACGGGTCATAGTTCTAGAGGACATAGTTCCAAAGGTCATAGTTCCAAAGGGCGTAGTTCTAGAGGGTGTAGTTCCAGAGGTCATAGTTACAGAGGGCGTAGTTCCATAGGTCATCCACAGGTCACAGTTCCAGAGGGCATAGTTCGAGAGGTCATAGTTCCAAAGGGCATAGTTCCAGAGGGCGTAGTTCTAGAGGTCATAGTTCCAAAGGGCATAGTTCTAGAGGGCGTAGTTCTAGAGGTCATAGTTCTTGAGGCGTAGTTCGAGAGGGCGTATTTCCACAAGTCATAGTTCCTAAGGGCGTAGTTACAGAGGGCGTAGTTCCAGAGGGCGTAGTTCAACAGGTGATAGTTCCAAAGGGCGTAGTTCCAGAAGGCGTAGTTCCAGAGGTCATAGTTCCGGAGGGCGTAGTTCCACAGGTCATAGTTCCACAGGTCACAATTCCACAGGTCATAGTTCCAGAGGGCCTAGTTCTAGGGGGCGTAGTTCCACAGGTCATAGATCCAAAGAGCGTAGTTCTAGAAGTCATAGTTCCAAAGGGCGTATTTCCAGAGGATGTAGTTCTAGAGGTCATACTTCCAGAGGTGTAGTTACACAAGTCATAGTTCCAAAGGGCATAGTTCCAGAGGTCATAGTTCTAGAGGGCGTAGTTCCATAGGTCATAGTTCCACAGGTCACAATTCCATAGGTCATAGTTCTAGAGGGTGTAATTCCACAGGTCATAGATCCAAAGGGCGTAGTTCCACAGGTCATAGTTACATAGGGCGTAGTTCCAGAGGGCGTAGTTCCAGAGATCATAGTTCCAAAGGGCATAGTTCCAGAGGTCATAGTTCCTGAGGCGTAGTTCCAGAGGGCGTAGTTCCATAGGTCATAGTTCCTAAGGGCATAGTTCTAGACGACATAGTTCTAGAGGTCATAGTTTCAGAGGGTGTAGTTCCAGAGGTCATAGTTCCACGGGTCACAATTCCAAAGGTCATAGTTCCAGAGGGCGTAGTTCCACAAGTCATAGTTCCAAAGGGTGTCGTTCCAGAGGGCGTAGTTTCAGAGGTCATAGTTCCAGAGGGTGTAGTTCCACAGGTCATCCACAGGTCACAATTCCATGGGTCATAGTTCCAAAGGGCCTATTTCTTGAGGGCGTAGTTCCACAGGTCATAGTTCCATAGGGCATACTTCCACAGGTCATAGTTCCAAGGGGCATAGTTCCAGAGAGCGTAGTTCTAGAGGTCATAGTTCCAGAGGCGCAGTTCCAGAGGGCGTAGTTCAACAGGTCATAGTTCCAAAGGGCGTAGTTCCAGAGGGTGTAGTTCCAGAGGGTGTAGTTCCAGAGATTGTAGTTCCAGAGGTCATAGTTCCAGAGGGCGTAGTTCCACAGGTCATAGTTCCACAGGTCACAATTCCACAGGTCATAGTTCCATAGGGCGTAGTTCCACAGGTCATAGTTCCAAAAGGCATAGTTCCAGAAGGCGTAATTCCAGAGGTCATAGTTCCAGAGGGCGTAGTTCCACATGTCATAGTTCCATAGGTCACAATTCCACAGGTCATAGTTCTAGAGGGTGTAGTTCCACAGGTCATAGATCCAGAGGGTGTAGTTTCACAGGTCATAGTTCCAAAGGGCGTAGTTCCAGAGGGAGTAGTTCCAAAGGGCGTAGTTCTACAAGTCATAGTTCCAGAGGGCGTAGTTCCACAAGTCATAGTTCCAGAGGCGCACTTCCAAAGGGTGTAGTTCCACAGGTCATAGTTCCAAAGGGTGTAGTTCTAGAGGTCATAGTTCCATAGGGTGTAGTTCCACAGGTCATAGTTCCACAGGTCACAATTCCACAGGTCATAGTTCCATAGGGCGTAGTTCCACAGGTCATAGTTCCAAAGGGCATAGTTCCAGAGGACATAGTTCCATAGGGCGTAGTTCCACAGGTCACACAGATCATAGTTCCAGAGGTCATAATTCCAAAGGGCATAGTTCCAAGGGGCATAGTTCCACAGGGCGTAGTTCCACAGGTCATAGTTCCAGAGGGCGTAGTTCCATAGGTCATAGTTCCAAAGGGCGTAGTTCCAGAGGGCGTAGTTCCACAGGTCATAGTTCCAAAGGGCGTAGTTCCACAGGTCATAGTTCCACAGGTCACAATTCCATAGGTCATAGTTCCAAAGGGTGTAGTTCCAGAGGTCATAGTTCCAAAGGGAGTAGAACCACAGGGCGTAGTTCCATAGGTCATAGTTTGAGAGGTGTAGTTCCAGAGGTGTAACCCTAATAACCTATGCATGTGGAAATCAATTCAAACACCCACACAAAGCATTCTTTATTAAAACGGGGAGGTTGGAGGTTGATACTAGCACTTCACTTCACATCCACGCAGCCATAAGTATACCTTGCAACAATCTCCACCTTGACAACAATTAACCTGATACTTTGCTCCTTCCTTTTGTTCATCACCTTTGTTGCAAGCATCTCTTTTATTCCTTCACACGCTCATCTTATACTCTGCATTTTAATTGGGGTTGCTTCGAGAAAATATATTCTTGTCCCTATTGTATTCCTTACAAAGCTTGCTCGGGCCCAAGAGGTGAATCAGAGAGAGAATAAAAGTTAGTGTTGGCGATGGAGGATCTCGAAAAGTGTGGGGCGAATTATGTGCCTCTCTCACCCTTGACCTTTCTCCATAGAGCAACAATGGTGTATGTGAATCGGTCGTCCATAATCTATGATCAAGGAGGTGTTCTTTACATTTATTTATATTCTCATGTTTTTTGTCATCAATCCTTATTATTGATTGTTTCTTACAGCTCTTGGACCTAACTGTTGACCTAAGTGTTGTAAGTGTAGTCGAAGAACGATGGGTTGTAGCATATCAACCTTTAGTTGGGTTACACACTCCTCTAAGGATGTATATTCTTTGATGATATTGTCTACGTTGTGTTAGAGAAATTGTAGTATTTGGATGTATTTGGAAATCACGTCTATAAATGAAAGTATTACAATTGAATACTGACAAACAAAGTAATCATAAGAAGTCCCACTACCAATATACTTTCTTTGGAATTGTGACCTGTGGAACTATGACCTATGGAACTACGCCCTCTGGAACTATGACTTTTGGAACTATGCCCTCTAGAACTACACCCTCTGGAACTATGACCTGTGGAACTACGCCCTTTGGAACTATGACTTGTATAACTACGCCCTCTAGAACTACGCCCTCTGGAAATACACCCTTTGGCACTATGACATGTGGAACTACGCCCTCTGGAACTATGACCTATGGAACTACTCCCTCTGAAACTATGCCCTCTGGAACTACGCCTCTTGAACTATGACCTCTGGAACTATGCCCTCTAGAACTACACCCTTTGGAACTATGACCTATGGAACTACGCCCTTCGGAACTATGACCTGTGGAATTGTGAACTGTGGAACTATGACCTGTGGAAGTACGCCCTCTAGAACTATGACCTCTGGAACTATGCCCTCTGGAACTACACCCTTTGGAACTATGACCTTTGGAACTACGCCCTTTGGAACTATGACTTATGGAACTACCCCCTCTAGAACTAGGCCCTCTGGAACTATGACTTATAGAATTGTGACCTGTGGAACTATGACCTATGGAACTACGCCTTTTGGAACTACACCCTCTAGAACTACACCCTCTGGAACTACACCTCTGGAACTATGACCTCTGGAACTACGCCCTTTGGAACTATGACCTCTGGAACTATGCCCTCTGGAACTACACCTCTGGAACTAAGCCCTTCAGAACTATGACCTCTGAAACTACACCCTCTAGATCTATGACCTGTGGAACTGCGTCGTCTAGAACTAGGCCCTCTGGAACTATGACCTGTGGAATTGTGACCACTGGAACTACGCCCTCTGGAACTATGACCTCTAGACCTACGCCCTATGGAACTACACCCTCTCAAACTACGCCCTCTGGAACTATGACATGTGGAACTACGCCCTCTAGAACTACAGCTTTGGAACTATGACCTCTGGAACTACGCCCTTTGGAACTATGACCTCTAGAACTACACCCTCTAGAACTATGACCTCTGGAACTATGCCCTTTAGAACTAGGCCCTCCAGAACTATGACCTGTGGAATTCTGACTACTGGAACTACGACCTCTGGAACTACGCCCTTTGGAACTATGACCTCTGGAACTATGCCCTTTGGAACAATGACCTATGGAATTGTGACTATGGAACTATGACCTCTGGAACTACGTCCTCTGGAACTACGCCCTCTAGAACTATGCCCTTTGGAACTATGACCTCTAGAACTACACCCTCTGGAACTATGACATCTGGAACTATGCCCTTTGGAACTATGACCTATGGAACTACGCCTCTGGAACTATGAACTGTGGAACTACGCCCTCTGGAACTACGCCCTTTGGAACTATGACCTATGGAACTATGCCCACAGGAACTACGCCTCTGGAACTATGACCTGTGGTACTACTCCTTCTGGAACTACACCCTCTGTAACTACACCTCTGGAACTATGACCTCTGAAACTACGCCCTCTGGAACTATGCTCGTTGGAACTATGACCTATGGAACTACACCCTCTGGAACTATGACCTGTGGAATTGTGACATGTGGAACTATGACCTGTGGAAGTATGCCCTCTGGAACTATAACCTCTTGAACTACACCCTTTGGAACTATGACCTATGGAACTACGCCCTCTGTAACTATGACCTGTGGAACTACACCCTCTAGAAATAGGCCCTCTGGAACTATGACTTGTGGAATTGTGACATGTGGAACTATTACCTGTGGAACTACGCCCTCTGGAACTATGACCTATGGAACTATGCCCTTTAGAACTACGCCCTTTGGATCTATGCCCTTTGGAACTATGACCTATGGAACTACGCCCTCTGGAACTACACCTCTAGAACTATGACCTCTAGAACTACGCCCTATGGAACTATGCCCTTTGGAACTATGACCTCTCGAACTACACCCTCTGGAACTATGACCTGTGGAATTGTTACATGTGCAACTATGACCTGTGGAACTACGCCCTCTGGAACTATGACCTCTGGAACTACGCCCTCTGGAACTACACCCTTTGGAACTATGACCTGTGGAACTACGCCCTTTGGAACTATGACCTCTGGAACTACGCCCTTTGGAACTACGCCCTTTGGAACTATGACCTCTAGAACTACGCCCTTTAAAACTATGACCTATGGAACTATGACCTGTGGAATTGTGACTTGTGGAACTACGCCCTATGGAACTATGACCTCTGGAACTACGCCCTTTGTACCTATGACCTGTGGAACTACGCCCTATGGAACAGTGACCTGTGGAATTGTGACCTGTGGAACTATGCCCTATGGAACTATGACCTCTGGAACTACGCCCTCTGGAACTACGTCCTTTGGAACTATGTCCTGTGGAACTACGCCCTCTGGAACTGCGCCGCTGGAACTATGACCTCTGGAACTACACCCTCTGGAAGTATGCCCTTTGGAACTATGACCTCTATAACTACGCCCTCTAGATCTATGACCTGTGGAACTGTGCCCTCTAGAACTGGGCCCTCTGGAACTATGACCTATGGAATTGTGACCTGTGGAACTACGCCCTCTGTAACTATGAACTGTGGAACTACGCCTTCTGTAACTACACCCTTTGGAACTATGACCTATGGAACTATGCCCTCTAGAACTATGACCTGTGGAATTGTGACCTATGGAACTATGACCCGTGGAACTACGCCCTCTGGAACTATGACCTCTGGAACTACACCCTCTATAACTACGCCCTTTGGAACTATGACCTATCAAACTACGCCCTCTGGAACTACGCCTCTGGAACTATGACCTATAGAACTACTCCCTCTGGAACTACGCCCTTTGGAACTATGACCTTTGGAACTATTCCCTCTGGAACTATGACCTATGGAACTACGCCCTCAAGAACTAGGCCCTCTGAAACTATGACCCGTAGAATTGTGACCTGTCGATGACTTGTGGAACTACACCCTCTGAAACTATGACCTCTGAAACTACACCCTCTAGAACGACGCCCTTTGGAACTATGACCTGTGGAACTACGCCCTGTCGAAGTATGACCTCTGGAATTGTGACCTGTGGAACTACGCCCTCTGGAACTATGTTGTTAGGAACTATGACCTATGGAACTACGCCTCAGGAAATATGACCTCTGGAACTACGCCCTCGTGAACTATGCCCTTTGGAACTATGACCTCTAGAACTACGCCCTCTAGAACTATGTACTATGTAACTATGACCTCTGGAACTACACCCTTTGGAACTATGACCTGTGGAACTACGCCCTCTAGAACTATGACCTGTGGAATTGTGACCTGTGGAACTATGACCTATGGAACTACGCCCTCTGGAACTACTCCCTTTGGAACTATAACCTATGGAACTACGCCCTTTGGAACTATGACCTGTGGAACTACGCCCTCTGGAACTACACCTCTGGAACTACACCCTCTGGAGCTATGTCCTTTGGAACTATGACATTTGGAACTACGCCCTCTGGAACTACGCCATTTGGAACTATGACCTCTGGAAACAGTCCCTCTGTAACTATGACATGTGGAATTGTGACCTATGGAACTATGAGGGTAGTTCCAAAGGGTGTAGTTCCAAAAGTCATAGTTCCACAAGTCATAGTTCTAGGGGTCACAATTCCAGAGGTAATAGTTCCACGGGTCATAGTTCTTGGGGTCACAGTTCCATAGGTCATAGTTCCTTGGGTAATAGTTCCACGGGTCATAGTTCTAGAGTTCATAGTTCCAGAGGTCATATTTCTAGAGGTCATAGTTCCAAAGGTCATAGTTCTTGGGGTCATTCCAAAGGTCATAGTTCTAAAGTTCAAAGTTCCAAAGGGCGTAGTTCCAGAGGTCATAGTTCCACTAGTCATAGTTCCATAGGTCATAGTTCCTGGGGTCACAGATCCAGAGGTCATAGTTCCATAGGTTATAGTTCCTAGGGTCACACTTCCAAAGTTCATAGTTCCAAAGGCCATTCCAAAGATCATAAATTTCTAGAGGGTGTAGTTCCAAAGGTCATAGTTCTAGAGTTCAAAGTTCCAAATGGCGTAGTTCTAGAGGTCATAGTTCCACGGATCATTGTTCATGGGGTCACAGTTCCACATGTTATAGTTCCACATGTTATAGTTCCATAGGTCATAGTTCCTGGGGTCACAGTTCCATAGGTCATAGTTCGAGAGGACATTCCACAGGTCATAGTTCCATAGTTCAAAGTTCCAAAGGGTGTAGTTCTAGAGGTCATAGTTCCATGGGACATAGTTCCTAGGGTCACAGTTCCATAGAGCGTAGTTCAATAGGTAATAGTTCCACGATTCATATTTCCTAGGGTCACAATTCTAGAGGTCATAGTTCCACACTTCATAGTTCCCGGGGTCACAGTTCCAGAGGTCATAGTTCCAAAGGCCATTCCACCAGGTAAATTGAAGAAATATTACAACCCCAAAGGCATTAGGAGGGTGGGGTATAAAGGATATACATAGTTTGGGAAGTATCTAACTGAAAAATCCATGTGCAATATGATAACTAAAGAGAGTAAGTGGAGAAGGATTTAAACTCAAAAGTACATTGCTCCTAATACAGTGAATTGGATTAGGAGGGAAAGCAAAAGAATATAGAATGTTTCAAATTAATGGAAAGATCTAACTTTGTATTTTCCTATGATTGTCTCCTTCCTAGCCTAGAAATTTGGCAATGGGTCACAAGTCAAAGTGGGTGTTGATGCTATGACCTGTGGAATGACCTTTGG
>ML777131.1:482258-499512 GCA_009831015.1 Picea engelmannii | reverse complement strand
CTAGGGTTTTCATACCCTCGACCCTTATTTATACTAAATATGTCTATTAAGAGAAGCATCTAGAGGAAGATCCTTCTAGAAGCAAAAGCTTCTATTAGGTCTTCTTACATCCGCCTTATTCTATTTTATTGAAAGGCCTTATTTATATTGACCTTTATTACATCCGAATACATTGATCTACCTATGTGTAGGTTAGGACCTTAACATCACAGTTCCAGAGGTCATATTTCTAGAGTTCAAAGTTCCAAAGGGCGTAGTTCCAAAGATCACAATTCTTGGGGTCATAGTTCTAGAGGTCATAGTTCCACAAGTTATAGTTCCAGAGTTCAAAGTTCCAAAGGGCATAGTTCTAGAGGTCATAATTCCATGGGTCATAGTTCCTGGGGTCACATTTCCATAGGTCATACTTCCTAGGGTCACAATTCCATAGGTCATAGTTCCACAGGTCATTCGATGGGTCATAAATCTTTGGAGGGCGTAGTTCATGGGGTCATAGTTCCATAGGTCATAGTTTCATAATTCAAAGTTATAAAAGCGTAGTTCTATAGATCATAAAAACATTATTGTTGAACAAATTACTTTGATATTGGATTTGAAAGCAGTGCAAACTGTAGCTTGAATTAGAGGAAGAAAAGCTTCCAATGGTGTAGCAAAAAAAAATGACTCTATAAAATAAGAAATGGGCTCAAGACCCTATTGTCGAAACAAAGGGGAAATATGATTTTTAAATGAAAGAAAGATCATTTATGACTTTGTCATAGAAGATTTAGTCTAATTAAAAAATTTGTAATGAAAATGGATCTATTTGACATAGTCAAACATGATCACTATCCCCATCCCGTATTTAAACAATGGATAAAGATGAGAAAAGGGTTTGTTGTTGGAGATTTGATCATAGGGTATTAGTGCATTTGAACCAATCGATATTTGAGGGATTATTATGTAATAATGCATTTCATAGCTTCCTCATTTTCTATAGGTTTTGCTCTTGTGCTAGTGTTGCAACTAGAGATTTGGGTGGATTAGTATAGTATATCTTATTGTTGGACATTTGTATCTACCTTGAGGTATAATTTAGATATGATACAACAATGGGATTTCTTCTATCCTCTGTTGTAAGCTTAGTAAAATTTTAATGGTCAATGACCCTTATGTTTCTACTTATGTTGATCACAACTTCTTTGAAATATAATGTCCTTTGATCATTTTTCTTACTTTATCAATCTATTTTCAATGGTTGTGTGAGGGTATATATTTGGATTTATCTTGGTTTTTCCCAGTTTGCATTTTGGGAAGCCTTGTTCAAATATCAATGACAATACATCACTATTCCTTTAGAGAAGTAAGTCCATGTGATGACTAAGCTAATAGATGGTAGGATGATTTAGCTAGCACGTGTCACAAATAAGTGTGTATGGTAGGTATGATGTGGTATAGTGCAACAACATGGAACCATAATTTATGCATCGCAAGGAAGAGACAAGGGAAACATAGGTTGGATGTATTACCCAACTATAATGGAAATATGACTCAATATAAACTTCTAAGAATACTTTCACATAACACATGGTTTGAATGGTTTTTACCACGTCTAGAAAGTAGAGTAAATGGTAATTTTTTATTATAAGTCTGCATAAGGATGGTGGCTTGCGTACTCAAAGAAAACATAGGATTGGCCTATACAATGAATGACGATTACGAAGCCACTTGGAGACTATATGGATAGCAATGAAGCAAAATGCAATGAATGATGATGGGGCATACCATTAGCTATATTTATAAAAACTATTAGAAGAGCACACCTGAGGGTTGCATCTTCACTAAGTGAGAGGATCAAAATTCCCTTTGTCAAATAAGCAACAAGCTCAAGATATTGTTGTGGAACCGAAGGAAAAATAGGATCATTAAATGAAAGAAAGACCATCTATGGTAAAGTCATAAATGATCTCGTATATTTAATATTATTGTGATGAGAATGGAATGGTTCAACATAGTTATACATGATCACTCTCCCATCCTCTATTTAGATAGTGAAAGCACATGAGCAAAGGGTTGGTTAAAAAATATTTGATCCTAGGGTAGTAGTTTATTGAATCATTGAGGATTTGTGGGATTATTATGTAATAGTGTCTTTCATAGCTCCTTCCTTTTATGTAGATCAAGTTGTCATGCTAGTGCTACAACTAGAGATATAGGTGGATTAATTTGGCATACTTCATTGTTGGACATTTGTCTCCACCTTGATGTTTTATTTGGATATGATACAATAGTGAGGCTTTTTTTATAGTCTATTGTAATCTTAGTAGAATTTTAATGGGTAGTGACCCTTATGTAGTTGAC
The DNA here is from genome assembly GCA_009831015.1 of Picea engelmannii. Lineage (NCBI taxonomy): Eukaryota > Viridiplantae > Streptophyta > Pinopsida > Pinales > Pinaceae > Picea > Picea engelmannii. The sequence goes on along the minus strand of ML777131.1, from coordinate 497,172 downwards.
TATGTTGATCACTTCTCCAAAATACAATGTTCCATGCCAATTTTGCTTACTTTATCCTTTGATTGGTAATGTATGTGTAAGGGTATATCTTTGGATTGCTCTTTCTTTGTCTCAACTCAACATTTAATTGGTTTAATCAACAAATCATCTTCATTGAATTATCCTATTATAATATTCATTATCCCATGTTGGCCTCAATGTATATATGACACCATAATCCAATAAGATAGGGACTAATCATGTTGAACCATTGCATTTAAGATGATAATTTTCTTAAAGGACAACCATTTTCGAATTCAATATTTATTAAGAGCTTAATATATTGGTCATAGAGTGGCATTAGGGACTCCCCCTACAATGGAAAATGCATTGGTTGTGAAGATAGTGAGATATTTGTAGTTGAGGGGAAATAACTCAAATGGTTCGGAGGTAGGTCTCACACTCACCCACTCGAGTTCAAATCCCTGATGAGACATGGCCCATTGTGATAAGGCTAGAAGGATAGACACCCCCCTAGGAGTGGTTCTCCACTTGTCAATTTTTTATAATGGCATGAATCCAATAGGCTCTACCCATGTATCCAACACTGCCTTGAATCAAGTTTGGTCTAGGCCTTGGCTTCATTCGAGGGTTGCATATCTCAAAGTGACACCCCCCACATTCCCAACATCCTCCTTCTCAAATGTGGTCTGGACATCCTTTGTTGATATGATGAGGACTACATAGTGCTCTAAAGGAACTTTGTCTATGCATATTTCTCTATTGCATCAAAGTTTTGGAAGGTGGCCTTGCCTCCTTGGTGGATTCCTTTAAATCCCTATAACATTTCCCCTCTAGGATTTTTTGTGCCTGGGCAAGGGAGGTTTTTGAACTACAACCCCGATAACCACTTTGTGGGGGATTTTCCCACTAAAGGTCTAAGTGGTATGAAAATACCTCTATCCTCAAATTTGTCCAATAATTCCTCCTCAACAATCATTTCCCTCTACACTACCTTAAATTCCATGACAATAAGATGTGGACCTTTGTTGTAATCCTTAGATTTGGGCCATACAAATATTTTTACCTTCCAACTTCTCATTATTCAAATGTGGAGCATATATAAGGATCCATAAACATTTCCTTTGGAACTTTGACCTCTGGAACTATGACATGTGGAATGAACTTTGGAAATGACCTCTGGAACTGTGACCTCAAGAACTATGACCTTTGGAACTGTGACCTCGAGAACTATGACCTTTGGAACTGTAACCCTAGGAACTATGACCTGTGGTACTATGTTGTGTGGAACTATGCCCACTAGAACTTTGACCTCTGGAACTATGACCTGTGGAATGACCTTTGGAATTGTGACCTCTGGAACTGCGAACCTGGGAACTATGACCTATGGAACTATGAGCTCTGGAATTGTGATCCCAAGAACTATGATTTCTGGAACTATGACCTATGGAACTACGGCCTCTGGAACTATGACCTGTGGAACAATGACCTCTGGAACTTTGACTTCTAGAACTATGACCCGTGGAATGACCTCTAAAACTATGACCTCTGGAACAGTGACCCCAAGAACTATGACCTGTGGAATGACCTCTGGCGCTATGATCCTCGGAACTATGACTTGAGGAATTATGAGACCCCTCAAGCCGAGAAATATATCATTTCCACATGGTTTATTTACCTTGCTACCAAAACATGAAAATCGTGGTTTTGGCTAGGGTGATTTTTTAGGGATTTTAAGGTTTTCATATTACTTTTCAAATTAATGAAGGCTGGTGAGATTTCTATTAACATGGGTATTTGTTAGAAGTGGCCTTGGTTATATTCTTCTAGACATGTTTGATTTCTTAGTGAGTTTACACAACATATACTTCCTTTCATCCATTTAGTACCTATTAAGCCATAACTTAGAGTTTTGTCTATTTTCTTTTTACTTTCAAGTTTTTTACCTTTGGTAAAGGATATGTCTCATAATTAGCCATAATAATCTTAATATCATTTTCTATAGATTACTATGTATATAAACATAGTAATTTCCATAAATTCTTATAAAGATTATATGTATCAGAATGCTCATGTTAGGGTATTATCTCACATAATATTACAATAATATGAATCATGCATTTGGATATTAGGTGAAAGTTTGTGGACTCTAATTTTTTTATTGGTAAATGACCACGGTGCTTCAACAAACATGCACTAATGAGATATGCTAGAAAGATAAGTATTTCCTTGGCATGCACTAGTGAGATGCACTAGAAAGATAAGGATTCATTTGGCTTAGGTCAGACTCTGTCTTTCTGATTTGGTTTTGTTGCTACAAGTGCATTGATTCTTGTCGAAACTTTCTAGTATTAGCTGGAATCTACAATGTTGGTTGAGGTACCTGATTGTGGAGGGAGGCCATTGTCCATATGAAGAGAAATTGATTACAATGGGATCCACCAAGTGGGAGAGAGTGTTCAAAGAGGTCTAGAATTGTAGGTACTTGTCTTTCAAGATGTTTATTTTCCTAGTCCCTAAGGGTGAGTATGTGCCTCCCTAATTCTAATGCATAATTGTCCCTATTTGAATGGTAACACTATACTTGTTGATAACTAAATAGGCTGAGTTTAGGGCCTCCACATCTTTAGCACATTGAAAGAACCCCATTTTTAGCCTTATCATTTCTCCTATTTCTCCTTGATTAAATAACAAAAATGATTGTAATGAACCATGATGCTGGAATGACCTTCCTTTCCAAATATACTTGAAATTTTGTGTTTTTCGAACCAAAAAGAGTAGGTGACCAAATCCTATAAGATGTACATTAAAATTATAAACGAGAGTGATATATCTTTACCTATCATGGCATATACTATATGATAATGACACTTATCCATTGCTAAATTTGTCATTTAGTTAGTCCTAGTGATAGATCCTTCTTACTTGGGCTCCCCTATTATGCCATGTTGGCATGTTTCATTGGATGAATAATATCACTTGGAACATTATAGTGAACAAACCATTCAATTCCAAAGAGCCTTCTAGGAATGGTTGAGGAACTAGGAGTTGTGAATAGAGATGATGGTGAGCAGGAGGACAAAGTGTGCCCTTACATGAGTGAAAAACAAGTCTACAATATTTTGAGTGGTAAGTACATTGGTGCAAGAAATAAAGACTTCCATATTGGAAAATTATCATACGATGACAAAGATCACATTATGATTGCACACTGTCATAGGGAGGTGATAAAATCCATTGATCTGGCTACAACCAAGTAGGAATGGGAAAAATTTGGGATACACCAAACTTACAATTGGTAGGTTTGGACGTGTTGCAACGTGTGCAACTATGGATGAAGGAAATCACCCACTTCTTCATGATGGTAGGCCCAAAAAACAGCATTGCAAATGATAACATGTTTTGGTAACCCTAAAGTAATCTCCATAGGTGGAAGCGTGGGCCTCATTGACGAGGAAAATTTTGTGTTACATAGTAGGTACACACAATTGATTCAATTTATATAACCAACCATGTTGAAGGGATAAATCTAAAAATGGAATTTGTTTTACCTCAATCAGAGTGTGCAATTCTTACCAATCATGGGGCCAAAATTAGGGTCGAAATAATATTATTTTTCCACTCTTAATAGGAAAGAACATAGATGTTGGGAATGGTGAATGCACAAATAGGAGGATGACCAAGAATATATGGTAATTTATTGGTGCTACCTTTTTTATACAAAATAACAAGCTAAAGTTGTTGCATATAGGAAGCCCATTTGAGGGTTCAATTAATCAAAGGATGATGGTTTGTATGTCAGACAATGTCTTTCCAATTAGATGATACCACCAATGTTTGAGATCTTGAACAAGTGCACAAAACTCCTTTTCATAAGAATTATAATATACCTTTACATTTAGCAATATTTCTGAAGAGTGGGCTATAAAATGGTTGTTTTTCTTAAGTACTACACCAATAGCACACCGAGACATGCCAAAGCGTTAGAAAAAATAGGATCGTGGAGAAATAAAATAAAACTAATGCGGAAATAAAGCACAGAAGGTACACAATACAATAGAGACACATATATGCGTGGTTCACCTAGTGTGGGATATGTCCACCAGAGAAATTGTCAGGTCCTTCCTTTATTATTATCCAGCAAATGAAGGGATACAACCTACAACAAAACCGTTGTAACTTCATCTTCTTTCTCTCACAGTCTCCTCTCTCAGAATAAAATACTCTCTCTCATACACATAGCCATAATAAAATTCCTCATAAAAGAGGGTTGCCTCCTAGGGAAAAAACCTTAACATAACTTCTACTGTCAGATCTACGACCTTATAACGAATGGTCCAGATTGACTACGAAATTACAATATTTTACAAGGCAATTTTGCCAAAAATTTATCTTCGGGGGTGTTGCCCCCAAACCCCTGCCAAGGGGGGCTCCATCAACTGTTTGCCCCTCCCCCACTGCCCCCAACTCCAGATGTGGGGACGGAAATCCCCCCCATAACGCCCTCGGTCAAGAAAAAGGTCCAAACGCAGCTGAAACAAGTCCTCTGAATCAAGAAGATAATCAAGCTCCATAACCAACACAAAGTATATCTCAAAAGGTTGATGGAGGTCAGGGAGGCATAAAATAGAGGCAAAACAAAAGACTAGTTTTAGGTTTGCAAAGGTCTCATTGGCAACATGCATCCAAGCAAAATGAAATTGATTTGAAAATATATGCAAGAGGCATGCTTTTTGTGAAAAGAAAGGAATGAATTTGCAGTAAAAATTCAGTTTCCCATGGAAAATCTTGAACTTAGTGGTAGTGCAAGGGACAAACTAGTACAAGAGAGTCATCATATTGTGCAGATTAGCAAGAATTCCAAATTGGGTAATGAGAAAACCTAAATAGTGAATGTAAATTTTCCCAAAAGAATATTTTTTCCTTTTGACACGTAGCTTGTGAGTGCATAATATATCCAAAATAGTGTGGACATGTTGGAGGTGGTCATCCCATCTTTTACTAAAAATTATGATGTCATTAATATATATGATTACACAAGGACCCAAATGTAGACGAAGGATATCATTGATGAGGTGCATAAATGTGGTGGGAGCATTGGTGTGGCCAAAAGGCATTACCATCCACTCAAAAAGAGAAATTTTTGTTTTGAAGGCAGTTTTCCAAGTGTCACTTGTGGCCATGTGCACTTTGTTGGTAACATGCTTGGAGTTCTAGCTTCGTAAATGATCTGTAAACTGCGATGGATATTCCACTGGAATAGTTCGTCGCAATAGATCTGATAATATGTTGAAATATTTATTATGCAGGTTTATTTCCTTAGATCTCAAATTTGTTATCTCTAGATTATTGCTCTATTTTTGTAGAAAATAATTGAAATACAAAACCCAAATAAACACAAGATTTACCCTAGGAAACCCAATACAGGAGAAAACCTAGCTCGAAGGTGAGGCCTATGATCTACTCTCTTTGTTTCAGTTATAAAAATGAAAATACAAATGATTAGGCACTCACTATGGAGTTTCCTATGAGATTGTGGCCTAAAAGGATGCTACAAAATCTTCCTCCTCCGTTATGCTATGAAAAAAAAATCCTGGATGTTTTTCTCAGCTATGGAACAAGTGCCATGCTAAAGAATGGAACCCCTTCTCCTAGCGGCTCGGTATTTAACATAGCCCGAGTCATCTAGGGTTAGGGTTTTGACTTCCTCAACCCTCAATTAGTGATAAGGTTTGGACCTTCTATAATCTTCTTGAAAATTCACACATGGTTAGCACCACGTGTTTGAGTAATGGGGGTTGACATGGCATCCACTTGTACTAGGGTGGTCAACAAGGTAGGTCGACTTGCGGGAGGCATAACGTTTGCATACGAGCTCCAATTGAGGTGATTCTTACACCGTTGGAAAGGTATTGATGTGTAGAACATTTTCAAAGGAGATTGAAGGAATTTTTTGACCAAAAAATGTTGTTCAATGCTTCAAAATGGATACAAAAAGTTTCAAACCTGATTTTCCAAACTGGGACCTACCACTAAAATGGATTTACAAGGTGGTATGATAATGGATTTACATTGCACAATTTCACAATTTCAATCTACTATTTCACAATTTGAGCATTGATGTTGTACAACACTTGAAAATTGCATTGTAAATAAATAAATGCTCTTAGAGAGCTCCTTTGATCAAAATGGGGACTAAACTGCACTCTCAATTTAATATTGAACGGTCTCTACAGGAAACAGAAAAATGCTTCATATAGATACAGGAATAAAACAACATATGGAGAGAATGTGTAACATGTCATGCATTTTGCACATAGTATGATGCTACTTTGATCAAAATGGGGACTAAACTGCACTCTCAATCTAACATTTAACGGTCTCTACAGGAATAAAACAACAGATTCTCTCCAGAGTAAACAGATTCTCAACAGAGTAAACAGATGATCAAATTGCATAGCTTGGTAGCCTATTCAATTTTGTGATGTAGCTCCAATTGTGTCAAGAGAACCAGATATATTCTTTATCCTGGGTAACAAACTAGGATCCGTTTCTACACATGTAAGAGCACTATGGAATACAACAAGTACTTATGTCTTCGCATATACTTCTTGCAATAGTAATAGATCCACAATTTCTGATAGTGGGTGTTCCTCTTCGAATGCCTTTCTAACCCAAGTGACCAAGTCCATGTCAAAGGATGCAGGTTGGATTGCTGGAGATCAACGTAAGCATTTCCAAAAGGGCAACTCCAAATGAATAAACATCCCATTTCTGTGTTGGCCTGTGGCTAGCAACGATGGCTTCTAGAGCGTGGTAATTACTCACAAATGAATGTAAACTTCCACCATTAGCTGGTCATTCTACAACCCATCTTACAACTCCTCTTGGGAATTGTATTGGATTACAGAAATATTACAATTATCTAAAAGCCAATGGATTGGCAAACCCGTTATTCATCATTTCATAGAGCCTCGTAGTTGTATTTTCATTCAAATATCCATAGAACAATATATTTGTCAAAATATTCATCCGAACAGATTCATTCTGCCACAGATCTCGTTGTTTTTGGAACATGATCTGTAATAAGCATTTACACATATACTAGCCAGTATAAAACACATGAAAAAACTGAATAGAACAGGATGCTAATAAGGGCCTTTCACCTACAATAATCCCTGGGGGCGAGTAGTTACAGATGACTAATGTAATATCCCCTTTACCACAGCTAACCAATGCACAGACAAGCTCAGTGGAGTTCTTCCACGCCAGTTGGGTATAAACTCGCAATGTTGATCTTCTTGCAGGCGGGAATTTGTCTTATAATCATAGAACTTTTTCTCATCGATCCATGACTAAACAGCTTCACCAGGAGTCATGGGCCTACCTTTTCCCCAAAGAAGATTCTCCCCATGCTTTCCTATCCCAGACTGCTTCATCTCGCAGGGGTCGTGATCCCTCGAGACCTCGCAAAACGACTTGCATAAGCAGTGATCCCGTTATTCCACCGAAGGGGCGGGACTCCCACCAGGGTTGCTCTCTCTTTGTTGTGAGCATTCAGAAGCGCTTTAGTAACATTTATCTTTGTTGCTTCTGTTGTTGTTGTTACACCCTGAATTTCCAGCCTGTTGTTGACATAAGAAAAACATGAATAAAAAAAATGAAAAGAAGGTTTATCTCACCCATTGCGCGCTCTCAGCAGATCAATACCTAATTCTCGCGGATTGTGTTGATTGCTTCTGCGTGCGTCTATGTATATAGGGAAAACTGCACTGAATGCTTTTCGTTTACCATGATTTGCACTGACAACTATGTGTAATGCCCGTAGAAATTAACCCCGTTTTATAAAATATGGCGTAGGCTGGCAGGAGGGAGGAATCAGGAGACGTTAGGAAAAATGGCATAAGAATGGTAACAGAAACGAGTGGGGGCTGGCAGGAGGGAGGAATCAGGAGACGTTGGGAAAAATGGCATAAGAATTGTAACAAAAACGAGGGGGAGTGGAGATTTTGAAATTTTTTGAATGGTAAAAGAAACGAGCGGGAGTGGAGAATTCAATTTTTTTTTGAAACGGACGATGGAGGCGCCAGAAGCAGCATCAAAGTGTGCATGTCCCTTACGTCAGCGGGCTCGAAAGTCAATAAGCCACGCAGATGACTTCGCGGGCACGGACTGCACAAGCTAACGGTAACGTCGTTAGGGGAAGCCGCCTGCCGGAGTATGTGGTAGCCGGGAGAAAGGATCGGTGGTGGTCGGAGTAAGCCATCGGCGGTGGTTGGCAAAGGTCCAAATCGTTGGCCCTTTAGCCTACGCCAATATAAAACGTAGTTTAGTTCATTCGTATACGACCACTTTGTACACGATGCAACATGCGCTGCTGTCGCCCTTCGTGTACTTTCTCGCACATATCAGCCTAATTTTTACTTTCTCGCACAAATCAATGGACTATTTTTCCAAGGTTTACTTTCTCGCACATATCAACCAACTATTTTTACTCTATCGCACAGATCAACCAACAATTTTTACTCTATCACACAGATCAACCGACCATTTTTCCAAGGTTTACTTTTTCGCACCCATTTCTTGTACTATTGGTAGCTCAAACTCACTTTTTTTTTTTTTTCCAAGAAAAAATTCCTCAAATTTATATAGAGTATAAATTCATTTACAAAGAAAGCTGCAGCGAGCTTGAAGCGAAAACAACGCACTCGCTGAGAGGGACCAATACAATCAAAAAGCAACCGAGCTATGAAGGAAACAAGGTCAGCAATGCAAAGGAATGATAGGAAGGTAAATCAAGCGAACAAACTTTCACTAAACTGTCAACAATCTACTGCTATGTGACAACCGACATCATTCGAAAATATTAATGGAGGAAATGGGGCTCTCGATCCCGCTATCACAGTGGTAGACCGAGAGTCTCCCTACCACTTCGTTTAGGGCCCTCTTTGAGAGAGTGTCTGCCTCCCTGTTATGTGATCTGGAGATGTGCAGGTAGTTGATGTCGGTGAAGTGTTTGGAAAGATCCAGCGTTTTTTGCTTCCAGCGTTCGATATGGACAGAATGAAGCTTGCATTTTTGAGTTATCCAGTCTATAATCACTCTCGAGTCACCAAGGACGTGTAAGTGATTGATAGACCAAAAAGAAGCTAAGGTGAGGGAGGCCCATAATCCCAAGAGCTCAGCTTTAGTATTTGTACCCACCCCACAGTTGAAAAAACACTTTGTGATCCTCGTCGGATGGTTTTTGAAGAAGCCTCCAGCCCCGCAACATAACCCATTGGACAGTGCAGCTCCGTCGAAACAAGCAAGAGTGAAGCCTTCAACCATCTTAAAATCACAAGCTTTTAGAGGGAAGGGCTTAACCGTAGATGGTTGCCAATGGAAGGAGGCCATAATTCTGTGGACAACGGCTGGCAATGAAGGAGGGCGGTCCTTAAAGATCGCTTTGTTCCGTTCTATCCAAATCTGCCAGCAGACATGGACAGCCAAGCAGAGAGGAGTAGATTTTTGAGAGGACCACAAGGAAAAACAGTCCGATAAGGAGGTGTCGCTCCAGGAAACTGAAAGAGAAAAATGCTTGAGCAGTCGTTTCCAAACCTCCTTAGTAAAGAAGCAGTGAACCAGAAGGTGGTGAATATCCTCAAACGCTTGGCTGCAGAGAAGACAAATTCCAGGGCCCTCCCAGCCTCTCCGTCAAAGCACATCCCAGGAGAGGATTTTCGCTTTCCCAGCAAGCCAGATGAAGAGCTTGAGTTTGAGGGGGACCGCCCACTTCCATATCTGTAGAAACCACGAATTATCCGCTTCAAGGTTCAGCTGTTGGAGGAGGGCAGCATAAAGGTTTTGAACCGAAATGGAGCCCGTGGCATCCCCACCCGCCCACAGTAAAGAATCTGGCTGATTAGAGAGGGAGACACCAGCACTTTTGAGAGCGGAAATGTAACGATTCCATTCTGTGGCAATCGGTCCTTCAAGGAACAGATCATCGCTTCCCAACCAACTGTCAGGAAGAGGGAGGGCGTCGGTCGATCCTCTAATCTGAGCTAGATACGAAAAATTCAAGGACGAGAGCCGCGATCTCAGAGGTGGCGAGAGAAGCGATAGGTCCCCCAACCCGAGGATCATATCTCTGCCAATTAGAATCTCCTTTCCCGATCCGAGCTTCCACCGTAGCCAGTGGAGAATCACCGGAGAGGACGCGACCAGGCTCAACTGACTTACCCTGAACATATTTGACTGGGCATTAATTATCCAAAATTCTATGTATTTTGAAAGGGATTTAATCCATTGTGTTACCTCGACATATTTGATTGAGCAATAATGGCCCAAAAGTTTTATGTATTTCGCAAGTGGATTTCATTGTTCTTTGTACTATAATAATTGATAAGTGAGAATGGTCAAAAACGTTGGATCAAGAAGTTCATACCTTCAAAGAGTTTCTTCCGTATAACTTCTCTAACTCATCAGTGGGGTTCAAATACTTGGGGTATTTTCTAAAAACAAGTTTACAAAAGAATGAGGTATTTTCTAAAAACAGGTTTACAAAAGAATGAGGACTAGATGTGACTTCTATTTAAAATTGAAAAGAGGATAAAGCACTTGAGCTATAGATGGGGTAGGTATACTCTCTGTAAAGTTGTTTTGGAAAGTCAGTGAGTTTATTGGCTTTCTTCTATACCGCTTTCTATTCTGCATAAGATTAGGAAATTGTTGTTCAACTTCTTATGGAATGGGAGTGGTAATCGAAACACTATCATTTATGTGGTTGGGAAGTTCTAGCACAACCAAAAGGATTTGGAGGGTGGGGGTTCCGTAATATATTTTCTTTCAGCAAAGCACTGGTGGCTTCGACATTGTGGATCGGTTTTGGCTCAGGTTTAGAAACCTCATGAACATGATGCTCTACTATCAACATGGAACAATAGCACGGATTTGGATCTATCAGGAACACTAGCAGCCGAATGGGATCGATTTAAGAGAGCTCTTCAAGCAGCGGGTATCACTCTTACAGTGAAGGAAGACGAACTACAATGGATAGGGGGTGACTCCACAGGTTCTCTATCGGCAAAGAATGTTTATGGTGTTATTTATTCTATTCGAAATCAGCCAAGGATCTCGGGGTGGAAAAAACAAATGTTGAAGTGGAATATTCAGTGCAAAATAAAATTATTCCTGTGGTTGGCTGTGAAAAATAAGATACTGATGTGGAAGAACGTCCAGCACAGGGGGTGGTATGGTCCGAGGCGATGCCAACTGTGCAAAAATGACAATGAAGACAATGCTCACCTCTTTATTCATTGTCCTTTTACAAAAAAGATCTGGGAAAAACTTAAGTCACTTAATAAGAATCTTCAGGTTTGGAGAGGTAATGACTTAAAGGATTGCTTAACAAATTGGACTATGGATAAAGGTGCTTCTCCATGCCTTGTAGCCAACACTTGCTGGTATATATGGAAAGAGAGAAACTTAGTGATTTTTGAAGGAAATGAACCTTTGTTAAAATTATCATCCCCAGGTGAGCAATTTGGTCCTCCCGTCTACTCGCACTTACTGGATAGAAGAAACTCTAAAGTTTCCATTGGCGTGTTTTGATGGAGTTTCACAAGTGGATGTGTATTGTTGTGGAGTGGGGGGTATTATCAAATGCTCAACTTCTTTAGTTTACAAATGGTTTATGAATTGTGGTGTTGGATCAAACATAAAGGCCGAACTTATGGGGGCTTGGGCAACTCTTTACATAGCAGAGTATTTATCCATTCATCATTTGGAGGTACTTGGGGACTCAAAAGTCATTATAAATTGGTTAAACAAGAAGTGTGATTTGTGAGTTTTCTCTCTCGATGGATGGAAACAAAGGATCAAGTTGCTCAAGAGAAAGTTTAGATCCATAAATGTTTATCACATTTATCGAGAATTTAACAAGGAAGCAGATGTACAATCTAAAAAAGCGCTCATGGTTCCTGAAGGCATTATCGAGCTTCAAAAGTGGTCTAGAGGCATGGCAGGTCAACGTAGTATCATCAACATATATTAGTCGATCATGCATCTTGTTTGGGAAGCATATCTTAGTCCTCAGTAAAGACAGCCTTATTTTTAGTCTTCTTTTTGGACAGTGATGGCAAGTTTACATATTAGTATCATTTTGATGGTTTTGTAACGGTAGTTTCTGAGATTCTGTCGGAACTTCATCTATAACATAGTTAGGAATGTAATCCTTTTGTATTTCCACCTTATGTTTCAATGATGCCTCTTATGGAAGCTGGACTCGTGATGTAAATTTTATATTACTATTTAATATAAAGGTGATAATTTTCTTCTGGGAAAAAAAGTGAGAATGGTCAGTAATAAAGAAAAGCGTGCCAAAAATAGACACCGGATGAGTAGGCTCACTTGGGAGCAAACAAACCCGCTTTTTCTTCAAAAAAATGGGCTTGAATCCGACCAGATTTTCAGGGGTAGTCTGAGTTTCGCATGGATCAAAGTTCCATGCATTTCAAAACCTTACCCCAAGGGTTTTGCCCCGTTTTAAACCAACCCAGATGCTCATAAAATCGATCAGAGTTTTGGATTGGTTGGAAATTTAAAACCGCACCGTCGAAAAACTTGTCGGAAAAGTAACTCGAGAGGGAAGATTGCTCCCTAGTTAGCTCACTCCAATAATAATAGGTTAATGTTAGAACCTTGCGAGATAAATAATAGGTTAATGTAATAAGTGTGCGCGATAAAGTTAAACATCAGTGTCTTCGCAGTGCCATTTTTCCAATAGAAAATTTGCTCAAAATTATATTAGAGTATAATTTTTTTTACATCTTCTTGTTAGACCGAAAGTACCAAGTAGTAAAAAATAAACTGTCCAGGAATAATATTTCTTACAAGTCTTAGTGCACCCATACTTCAAAAAGAAAAGCTACATAAACCATAATACTAAATCAAAAGATAAAATACTCGATCTTTTTACCCAAATCTATAAGAAAAAGGTCCAAAATATTATGAGCAAACTCAAAATACCGATATAAGAAAGATGTCAAAAAATTATGAGATGACTTATGGGACTTGCAGTCCCGTTTTCCCACTTGAAATATGTAATTCTGCCTTCAGGTTCATGAATACCTTGTTTAGAAATTTGATCTATGTCCTTGTTAAATTCCCTCAATATATGTTGGAAGTTAATTTCTTGATTTTTTTTTATTAATTCCTTTGTTCTATGCTTCCATCCTTCAATGGCGATAGCCTGGAGTCTTCCTCTATTGTTTAGCCATTCTATAACTACCTTTGAGTCTCCTAGAGCCTGAATTTTTTGTAGGGACAAATGTGTAGTTAGTGTGAGAGTTTCCCAAATTCCCAATAGTTTTGCCTTTATATTGGTTCCTTCCCCGCAGTTGAAAAACCATCTATAAACTGGTGAATCTGGAGTTTTGATTACACCCCCATCTCCACACTGTTTGCCACCTAAAAGTGTTGCCCCATCAAAACATGCAATAGAAGAACCCACATGTTGTGTAATCAAACAAGCTCTTAATGGGATAATTTTTTGAGTTGTTGGGTGCCTGTTGAGAGATCTAAGAGTCTTGATAACCACAGAGAGAACTGATGGAGAAGCATTCTCGAAGATTGATTTGTTTCTCTCTATCCAAATAAATCAGCAAGTACATGCTGCAAGAGTAGAGAAGACAGATTTGTCCTCTGTCCAAGAAGTAAAACAATAAGATAGTGTAATCTCTTCCCAATTTTTTTAAGCTTCTGAATGGTTTTTATTCTTTCCCATACCAGTTTGGTGAATGAGAACTGAATGAATAGGTGGTTAATATCTTCAGTGCTTTGTTTGCACAAAAGACAAAGGCTTGGGCCCTCCCAGCCTTTTTGTTGAAGTATATCCCAAGTTAAAATGTTGTTTTCAACTGCCAACCATATAAATAACTTGATCTTGAGTTGTAAGTCCCATTTCCAGATATTGTACCTCAAACCACCATAAGTCAGTAACCTCTGGGTAGATATGAGAGCCAAGTAAGCATTTTTAACCGATAGAGACCTGAAAGTATCACCTCCGGTCCACATCAGTTCGTCTTTTATATCATGGATAGAGGCTCCTGCACCAATAAGAGCTATTCGAAAACAATCCCATTCAAATGCCAACTCACCTGTAATACCCAACTCACTGCTACAGATCCAATTTTTTGTGTGGGAGAAATGATCCAAGTGTCCTTTGGCTTGGGCGAGGACTGTGATCTTTTTCTGCCTTAAATGTATTGGAACATCCATCCACGACGTTTAAACTATTAATCTTTCATTTTATACATACACAATAACAATTTGGTTTAAGCATAATTTCATTGATTTTCATTTACACAATTATTCTACATTTACCCAATGATAAATCTAGATAACATGATGAAATAAGTAATATGTTAACTCTATGATTTAGAACTTAAAACTAAAGTATATACAAAATATCAACAACAAATACCACTGAAAAATACCTCTTCCTTAGTTTGTCGAAGCTCATCGATTGTAACGAAGTCGTAGGCGCTTCCTAGCATTCTTTTCCCTCTTTCCCAGAGTGAAACAACGGAATCCTCCCTGCCAACTAGGAACCTAGCCGGCTTCCTAGCTCTAAGAAACCTTTTGGTTTCTTGGCCCTCTGTGCCCGTGACTCTAAGAACAACAAAGCACAATGCTCAAAAACTATCACAAGAATTATATCTTCCAAGAATTTCACAACCTCTCATCATGCTCCAACCTCTCCATCCTCCCTTCCTCTCTACTTCTTCTCCCTATTTATCAAGTTTCCATACACACTTCCCCAAGTCCCCTCAACCCCCTCATTATTATTCATCAACCTCCCTTATCTAGATATTTTGGAAAAATATTAAAATAAAACTAAATATAAATGACTTGCATTAAACAACAATAA
>ML777131.1:442738-454241 GCA_009831015.1 Picea engelmannii | reverse complement strand
TATATATATATATATATAACCCTTAGCCCACATATATTTGTGAGGGAAGAGCATGGAAATCCATTTTCGCCCCTTGAAATTCGAACCAGATCCTCCCATTCGCCTCAATTTTCTGGTAATGACAATGATTCAAAGGTTTTTCGCCCCCATTTTTTGGTAATGGAAACGATTCAGAGGTATTTTTCCCTAGTTTTATGGTACTGGCAACAACTCAAAGCATCATTCCTAAAGAAGTTCTGATAAAAACATAAATAAGAAACATAATGAAATAACATGAAGGGGTTTTCTTGTGATTGGCTGAATAATACCAGCCTCTTCTTCCAGTATCTCCCAGGTCCCTT
This sequence comes from Picea engelmannii, assembly GCA_009831015.1. Classification (NCBI taxonomy): domain Eukaryota; kingdom Viridiplantae; phylum Streptophyta; class Pinopsida; order Pinales; family Pinaceae; genus Picea; species Picea engelmannii. The sequence continues at coordinate 453,900 of ML777131.1, read as the reverse complement.
CTTCCACGGTCAGAACTTGTTTAGACAAGGCATTTGCTTCCATATTGTTCTCCCTGTAGATATGAGAATATTATATGTCATCAAAAGCATGTATCAAGGGCTTATTCCCATAACATACTAAAATAATAACTTCTATAGAAAAATAGCGGGGAAATATTTGCATTTTCCTCTATGGAACATAGCATGAAAAAATGACCTTGTGATTCTTTGAACACAGACTGGTTCTTTTTAATGCTCTAGGATATTAGATCTCCAAAGGTGGCAAAACATGAATTGGAATTGTTTGTATTTGGAATATATGGTGGCAGGGTTGGAGTGGTTTTTGGCATGGAAGTTGAATCACCAAGTGCCCACAATGTGATAGCAGGGATTTTCGATGCTTTGAAAGCACACAACAACAAGAATATCCTCTTTGGAATTGTGGGTAAGCACAAAAGCCTTCATATTTTATTGTTTAGTAAATTGAAGCTTGAGTGAATTTTGCAAATACTGACACAATTCCTTCTTTTGAATTTGGTTTGAACACTAGAAAGTTGTGAAACAGGTGGGACTGAAGGTCTATGTACACAGAACGCTTTGGTAGTGACAAATGACACGTTGAAAAGCTACCGCAATCAAGGTACATTTCTACACTAAAAAAAGAGTAAAGGAGTTGAGATCAGATCCTTGTGTTCTGTTTGATCTGTCTATGATGATTGAATAGATGAAGTATCTGAAATCAAATAGATTAATGGGATATGATCCTCAACTATCAGTGTCTATCATTTATCACTTGTAGTTTTTGAGATGAAACTTCCTTTCCTCACTTCATTTAATGACATTTTAGGTTCCTTGAAATTAATATTTTCTTCCAGAAAAAACCCCTTAGTAGCAATGAACTAGATTTTAAAAATGTTTTTGGCCAAAAAACAGAGCATAATATTGGCATTTTCATTGGTTGGGCTCTGGTTCAGTGGTAAAATGATGGGAGTTTACCTCCATTGGCCCAGATTCAATTCTCTCATCTACCTGGGAATCCCTTGAGTGACATGTCCTAGGGGTTCAAATCCTGCTATGGCCAAATATTGGGTTTTGTATGTGAAAACAATATTGGCATTTTTTATTCTTCTTATATAGGCTTTTTCATACTTCTGGTTTTCTTGATTGCAATGTTATGAAACCTTGTCACTGATGAATTCTATATTGATAGGAGGAAGTGATCTTCTGGAGTAGTCATCGAAGAAAATACATGATTTCCAACACATGGAAGAGGCTAGAAGCTCTTGTATAACGCTGAAATTGGACGGGCTAGTTTTTGTTGGAGGCAAGTCAGATGGCAAAGCTTATTTTCCTTTTGGATTGTTTCTAGGGTTTAAGATATTTGAAGAAATTATTAACTCATGGCAAGATTTTCTGACAAAGACCAACAATATGCATCTAACTAACCATCACTATCGACAGGTTGCAGTACAAACACGGATGCAACTCGACTGGATGAATACTTTAAGTCTAGAAAATGTCAAACAACTGTAAGGGAGTATTCTATAACTGAATGATTTTTTTCGTGTACTATGTATGTCCTAATTTATTCGATTCATATCATTAAATTCTGTTACTTATCCGCTTTCTAGGTTGTTGGTGTTCCTGTCACACTTGAAGGCGATTTAAAGAATGAATTTGTAGAAACAGATGTTGGCTTTGATATTGTATACAAGGTATTCCTTATTAAAACTTCAAAGATTAATCATAGGATAAAGGTTTCCACTTCAAGCATAGTTATTAGAACTGTTGATTGAGATATACAAGTAGCCCATTAGCCACTACTGATAAAGTGTTTCATACTAAAATCCTCCAGGTTATAATTTGGACCCTAATAAGGTAAGACAAACTTACTAGGGCTCACTTATGTTGGTTGAATGAAACAATATGGTTTGAAAATATCAAAGCGAAAACTTCAGATCATACCACAAATTTTCAGAATTATCTGTTATAGTTAAGGCCAATTTTAAGATTCTTAGGAAAGATACAAGAGGTCCATATCTTGCTTTGCAATCAGACGCTTTTTCTCGTATGTCCTGAGTAAGGGACCTGAATCATACTGATGTAACATGTACTTTTAACTTTACAACCCTCGAGGTTTATGAATGCATAGAAGAGGAAGGGATTAGATCATCAAATAACTCATATGCCAAAGGAAAGTTCTAGATTGGTTCAGTACATCACACACTAATAATAGTAAGCACTAGGATGAAATCACTTGTAAAAATAGACAGAATGCCAAATGCATTCGATCAAAAGTCTCAAAATATTATTCTCCATGTCATGAGAAACATTTCTTGTTTAAAGGATCCAATTGCAAAAAATGGCATAAATGTCATATAAACATATCAAACTGGGGTTTCCAAATGTATTTGATTAAGCTCTCCTTTCAGACTTGCAGAAGAGAGAATCTATCAGTGGTCTTTAAAATGTAAATTGGTTCTAGTGCTTAATCCAATTCAATGCTTCAAAAACAAGATTAAAGCTAGTGTTTCACAGTCTGGAACATATATCTTCCAAAGCCATACCCAAAGAGTTGCGAACTTCTCAAAATTCAGACCAATTCTGCATCCAAAACAAAGTGATTATATGCATTACATATTAGAATAACTTTCAAGCTGCATACAAAAATGCACCTGCCCATGTTATATCTCAGACATGTTACAAGAGTGCATACAAAAGTAGTATTAAAATGTTCCACTAAGGCTCTTATCACAAAAGTATAAATATTTGAGTAGAACAAAAGGAATAAAAACTATTACACCGTGTATAAATGTATAAAAACATAGGAATAAAAACTATTACACTATGAGTATAAATGCATAGAAACATAGGATGCCATGAAACAATGTTAACAATTAAAACACATTAACTAATATCAATATAATGCAATATTGGGCCTTAATATCTGCTTCCAATTTTATAAAGAAAAATAAAAGGAGAACAAGACAGAAGAAACGAGCAAAATCTTACAGGTCATAGGGGCAGGCCAAGAGGATTATGTAATCATCCTCTCTATAGGATGACAGTATGTATATGTCAAGCCAAATTTACAGTCCCCTGTCTTCATGTAGCATTGACATTCTAGTTGACCAAGCCTTTTAAGGAACATACTTTCCCTCTGGGTAGTTCTTGATGAAAATTGCAAAGTTGGTGGCTCCATGCCTGGGGGCCCAGGTGGAAAAGGAAAAAAGGTCCAGCAACCATTGGATATGTTTGGGCATGGACTGGTAGACTAAACCCACTCCTATTGCTTCTTTCTAACCACTTGGAGATAAAATTGAACCCACCTTCCCCTGCCACAAATGAAGTAGTTTCAATTACAAAAAATGCAATGGTCTCTAAGCAATGCCCTCTCCAATTGAGACATACCCGTGACAACTTGAAAATCACAGTTATTGCTACAAGATCAAAGAAGACAAAGATGATAGTTATCTTAGCTGTTACAATTTGGATCGTAGATACTAGAGATTCAAGTATTTGAAGATTTCTAATAAAAATGTAATGTAACTAAGACATGCCATGACAATCACTACTACTCATCGTATACTATAGTCTATAACCAGGTACAAAGTACTACTCAATAGATCTAGTCTTGCTATGCAGCATATGCAACAAATTATTTCACACAGCCTCAAGAGTCAAGAATCAAAACCATTACAAAAAAAGGCACACCAAAGCAAGCTGCAAAGTTGCAAAAACATAAAAGTGGAATAGTCCAATTATCTGTACTTCAATCAACTTGATCCCTTTCACCAGAAGTACCAACCTAGCAAAGTATTGCCCACTCAAAAATCTTCTCGAACTTTCCCTCTGGGTAGTGCTTGATGGCAATTGAAAAGTTGGTGGCCCCATGCCTGGGGGCCCAGGTGGAAAAGGAAAAAAGGTCCAGCAACCATTGGATATGTTTGGGCATGGATTGATAGACTAAACCCACTCCTATTGCTTATTTCTGACCACCTGGAGATAAAATTGAACCCACCTTCCCTTGCCACAAATGAAGTAGTTTTGATTACAAAAAATGCAATGGTCTCTAAGCAATGCCCTCTCCAATTGAGACATACCCATGACAGCTTGAAAATCACAGTTATTGCTACAAGATCAAAGAAGACAAAGATGATAGTTATCTTAGTTGTTACAATTTGGACCGCAAAGAATAGAGATTCAAGTATTTGCAGATTTCTAATAAAAATGTAATGTAACTAAGACATGCCATGACAATCACTACTACTCATCGTAAACTATAGTCTATAACTAGGTACAAAGAACTACTCAATAGATCTAGTCAAGCAATGCAGCATATGCAACAAATTATTTCACACAGCCTCAAGAGTCAAGAATCAAAACCATTACAAAAAAAGGCACACCAAAGCAAGCTGCAAAGTTGCAAACAAATCTTAGTTGAGAACATAAAAGTGGACTAGTCCAATTATCTTGACTTCAATGAACTTGATCCCTATCACCAGAAGTACTAACTAGCAAAGTATTGACCTGTCTAATTACTACGCCAAGAGAAAAAAGAAAATTCATAACATTCCCAAGATTAACTAAAGATCAAGTAATTACGAAATAACAAAAATAGTGAGCTTGTCTGAGCAATCAGAGAGGAAACGTTTACAGGATATGTACTCCAGCTAGGAAACGACAGTTGAGAAAGGATCAACGATGCATAACTAGAGAAACCTTGTCAAAAAGGACTCTGAATAGAGAACACACTTGGTATTGTCCATATTGACATTCCTACTGGGTAGGGTTAAGAAGCAGGAATTTTTGGAGAATGTACTAACTAGTTGTGGATGATGGAACTTACAAGTGGCATCATACTTGCACATTCCAGTTCTCAAATAGTATGTGCACTCCTTTACATTTTGAAGAGATATATAATAACAAGGGCATGATTACAAGAACAATTTATCCATTTGTAACAATGCCATAGTATTATGTTATTAAATTTAAAAATAGCATGAATGATTGGGGTAAAGGAAGTTGTGGATGCCAGAAAGTCAGGTCCTAACCAAGCAAGCCATTGTTTAGAAACAAGATTTATGGGTAGTACAATCTAAAAAAGAAGTAATGGTTTTCATTTTCAAGTAAGCAAAACAGTACCTTGGATTCAGATTGATCTATTCTTTCAAGATACTCACCTTTATTTCTTGCAGATGCGCCTGAAATTTCACACAAGCAAACCAGAAATTTCACATTTTTATCCCAAAAGAATATGATAATAAACCATGAGCTACACTATTTTTGAGATCCCCAAGCTTATTAGAGCCAAAATTCTGCTAGATGCACCATTGAGGCCTGTGGAACTGAAATCATAACCCTCGTTCATCATACAGTAGACAACTCTCAAAGGGCTCACTTCAAGCAGAGACTATTATTAACAGTAAGATGCAGTGGCCAACTAGTAGACAACAACAATTTTCAGTGTTCTAATAATATGTAACAACCTGCAAGAAGTGAGACTTAGTGCTAGGAATTTTCACATTAGCCACACATAGGATATTTAACAGTCCATGAGAAGTGTCCACAATAAGGTTTTAAATTTTAATAATTGGGTGTTGTCATTCAACTTTATTATATGCATACCTAATTAGGAAATGCCCCTAGTCAACTTCAAATTAGGACTATAACAAAAGAATAAAAGAGGCAAAACTACTTGCCTTTTTTTTTAGAATGGAAATCGACAACTCATTCCAAAGTTAGAAAGTCCAATCCACATGTAATTACTAATTTGTGAAGTCAGGTTCACCAAGGCCTTCTCAGCAAGGTCCAATTTCTTCATTCATACTATCGTGCTATTGTTGCAGACTCTATTGCCAAATAACCTCTGCAATACATAGTATTCATACAGTCACACTACCTTTGATGTGATAACATCAATCATAGTGACATGAAACTCCATGTGTTTAAGGATAATCAATTCCATGTTGGCAGGTCCCTCCACCTATGGTGTTGTTCTATTACGAGTCCAAATAAATTAACTACAAGACATCAGGACCAAGGATTTTTTATGCCAAATTATCAAATAACCTCTAGAACCTATTTGAAACCCACTGGGGACCACTTCTTGACAGACTCAGCCTGTTAAGTTAATATCAAGTGGAAAAAATGTTAAGTTTATTATTTGGTACACAGTCACTGAGTGAGTTTGACAACTAATTGGATCAACCACCTAGCACACTAAACCTATAATTCGCCATGTGTAATTCAACAACGACATCATACTAATCACTCGAGCGAACCATGATCAGAGAAAACCCACTTCATCAATTGTCACCCATAAAAATGACTTCATAGTAATTGAATCTGAGCACTGGTAAGTCCACCAATCATAGTAGGTTACCTGGTAATTCCATCTTAACTAACTACACCATGAATCGTGAGTGTCGGTAGTTATTTACCAAATATTAACCTTAAAAGCAGACTCCCTTAATTCAACTTTAAACAAACCATTCAGTTCATGTAAATTGCAACAAATTTAGTCACTTTGAAAAGCACTTATGAGAGCCTAAACAGTCTTTGCAACCTTGCCCTCAGTAATAGCAGGTTAGATCAATCCCCTAATTCATGAATCTCCACAATCAATATTTGCAATGTCCACCTTAAAAATGTCAAATGACAACCCACTAGCCATATTAGCAAACCAAATCCAAATTATTAATGTAAGCACTGACATGCAATTTTCCTAAAGTACTTTGCAAGTAACTGCTAGGCCGAACTCATTTTAGATTGAACAACCAGTGCATTATCAAGATGTGTGTCCTACTAAACCAACTGCGATTTTAGTTAAAACACCTGGTGCACTCTTCTAGAAATTCCACTCAGATCGCTTCCTCAAATTCAGCCCCCAAACTATTCAGATAGCTTGCCTAATGCATTGTTACCAAAGGCACCCCTGAACTTAATCAATTGCAATTCACTCCCTCTTGCTAAATCTTGCCAGGTGCATTTCAACACTATCTTTACAGGGGTTGTTATTTACTGCTAAGTATGTCACAACTCCAATATCAACCCTTGTTTAAGATCTCATGTAATAGTCTATTGGCCTCTTGGGGTGTGCCTTCCTTGCATAATTTATTCATGAGAGTGGTATATGTAATTGTATCAGGTATATGACCACTATCTTTCATCTGCTTAAATAAGTTTATTTCCCCCTTCAGATTACCCACTTTGTAGAGTCCATTTATCAATCTGTTGTATGCAACAACATTAGGGCTCGAACCCTTCTTTGGCATCTCATAGAAGATTTGTTGAGCTTCATCTATCTTGCAATGCTTGTTGAGTCCATCTATTAAGGTAGTATAGTTAACTACGTTAGGCCTACAACCTTTCTTCGACATCTCTTGAAGGAGTGCCCCTGCCTTCTCCAGATTACCCACCTTGCAAAACCCATTTATAAGTGTATTGTATGTGTTTTGGTTGGGTTGATTGCCTATTTGCACCATAACATCTAACAACCAAAGAGCTTCTAGAAGCTTGCATTCTTTGCAAAGAGAATCCATAAGAGCAGTGTATGTGATAACATTCAGATTGTACCCTTTATTCAACATCTCATGAAGCATTTTGGTGGCCTCCTGCCATTGCCCTTCCTTACAAAAACCACCAATAAGCACATTGTATGTGACAACATTGGGGCATATGTTTTTGTTGACCATTTCATTGGACAGTGTGTGTCATTTTTTGGGTTATCGATCTTGTGGCTCTTTACCATCAAATTTTGATTGTAACTATGCATTTGTAAGTGCAGTTTACCATTGTAATTACAAAGGCCATTCAAATGTGTTTATAATATAGTGATCTAATAAATTGGGAATCTAATCAGGAGTTTCAGAGTAATGTGTACCTTGAACAAGTTGGTGCTCTTTTCTTGCAGACTCTAGGTCAATTAGCATTCTTTCTTGTCATGCATTCACTGAATGGTTACATGGCTATAGTCACAAACCTAAGTCAGCTAGTTTCCAAGTGGAGGTGTGGGGCAGTTCCATTCACTGTATGTCACGCTATCTTTGATATTAGACACAATAATCTTTCCTTTTATATAGATTGTTCTTTGTTAAGATAATCCCGAAATAGGCTTCTCTCCTTCAAAATTTTCTAGAACTAATATTTTTTGTCATGCATTGTTCAATTGCCTTAGTCTATGCTTGTTTTGGTGCATATAGGTCATGCTGACCGTTGACAAGTGACCTAAAGACTATAATGTCGTTATGCCTAGAGAGCTTGCTATCCATTAAGAAAAGGTCAATCTTAAGGGGAAGCCAATTACACTCCCTAGCCTTTTATCCCTTATTTTGGGAAAAATGCATTTAATATTTCACTACTAATCGATAAAAATCCAGATCAAGAATGATACATCATGATGCCAAAAGACAGTCACATACTAGTTTCACCCTCCCTACATAAGAAATGAGAGCTAGTGTGTCCACTTTGGCTCTGATCTCAAGAGTATCTACATCATCCCTAAAATCGTCAATCATAACGGAGATGTGCATAGCCAACTCCAATATATTAATTGAAACTTCTCCCGAATGGACTGGATTAGAAGGTTGTTCGGCACCATCGTTTCCATAAGAAGGAGATTCCTATCAGTCTGATCAGGTTCCACATGGTATTGATGCCTGGAGATTTATCCATTTGTCCCCAAAAAGAACCCCTTTCTAATAAAGAGGGGCAACAAAGAGAAGATTGTACTCAGCCGCAAGCCATATCCAAAAAGCTCCAGCAACCCTGCAGTTCCACATAATATTCTTAATTGTTTTAGGTTTGTGACAAACCACACATCATCCATTTGTAACGCCAGTACAATGAAGACTATCATTACTGCTAAACTGTTATGAAGAACTAACCACCCAAGGATTATAGACTTCAGAAGAGTTTATCCCCAATTTTTCCCTTGTATCATTTTATTACATTCTAGGTTTCATCTAATGACTATAGGGTTGTATTTACCAGTAATTTCATTGTAGACGTTCCATTATTTATGATTCAATTAAGGTCAAAATTCAAGCCCCTAGGTTGTAAAATAGGATAAATGAAAGCTGTGGAAGCTAATGTTTCTCACACAACTGCATTGTTCTGATACTCTTCCCTACTCGGGTTATTATAGGGATGAATTTACCAATATAGGGGCACCCACAACAAGATCCAATACTTAACAAGTACTTAATAAATGTTGAAGATGGACATCACTAATCTATATAGCTCATTTTTCCCCACTTTTTTCTGCGAGGCTTGAGTAATCCAAAAATTTATTATTGTTTCTTGCACTCTTTTTGGCAGGTTGCTTCTACAAAATGCAGAAAAGACTCTGTTCATGACTTAGTATATAGAAAACTAGATAGAGGTCACTGTTCAAAAAGAAAGCTATTGAAATGCACAATGGCCTCACATATTCATGATAGGTTGATAACTAACATGGCAAGAGTTTCAAAACTAGATGTCATGCCTCAAATAGTAGCAGACATCCTACTATATTGCACATAGAGGCAAGCATGACAACTTAAAGATATCATGTTCTTGGCATTTGAACTTGATTTGCCAAGAGATGTTTTCAGATGAATCATAGACAACACTTAAGAAGATAGTACATAGGTATGGAAATATGCTGAATATATTTTTCAGGATATCATCTCGTCTCCTTAGGGTTTGTGCAAATATAGGTATGGATGACATGGCTCCTCCCTACTCTTTGATGGAACATCCACTTTCAGTATCTCTTTAAATATACTGAAACTGGCTTTTAGGAGTATAAATTAGTAATATTGATAGTTCCCAAGCCACGAAGAAAGGAATTAAGTTAATGCACTGAAATGGAAAAAAAAAACCATGTTATATGGAATTTATTGATAGTTTAAGTATAAAATAGAAACGATGCTTACATTTGGTTGTTGCATGACTATCTTTTGATTTATATACACGCTGTAAATTGCATTTTTATATTTCATAAGTGGTTTATTACACTTTAACATATCTCTAGATTCTCATACCAGCAGAAGCAGATGCAAAAGTGGATCCCGTGGATCTTAACACACAAGCTGCAAATTTCCGGGTTATGCTAGAACACCTTCTATTGTATCATCCATCATATGGCATATGAATTCTATGATATATTAACTAGGCCAACATACAGGACAAGAAATAACACTTCTTTACAAAAAATTCACCAAGACTTTAAAGGTTTAATAATTAAGTGAAAGATTCGCCAAGATTTTACAAGATTTTATAATTCAGTGAAAGATTCGCCAAGTTTTTACAAGATTTTATAATTCAATGAAAGATTCGCCAAGATTTTACAAGATTATATAATCGACTAAAAGATTCGCCAAAAAATTATATATACATATTATATTATTGATAAAATAGCCTTCAATTTTTCCTATGTATCATGGGGATTCGCCCAATTATTATACATATAAATTTAGGGGGGGTTCTTAAAATCAACACTGGTCTAAAGTTTGGTGTGAATACTAAAACTAAATTTTGAATAAAATAAAATAGTAAAGAGGTAAATCAAAATAAGAAATTAAGGAAGATGAAATAAGTCTAAAGAAAAAATATAATATACATGTGTGCAGAAAATACCAATTTGGAATTTAAGATAAGGAAGGAATAAAGCATAAAATATTGTGCACGCACAGAAAAATATCTAGAGTCTAGTTAACACTAGTCTAACTAGAGAAGAATCCTATTTTAACTCAACCCAGTTTTAGAAAGGCGTCAGTCATTAATTGGGAATAAGGGGAATAAAGAGACAACTAAGAGTGATTTAAGGAGCACTTTTATGGGAGGTGAGGGAAATTGAATTTAATTAAATTAAATTGTGGATTTACTTGTGCAACTAAGGGAAAGGGTTACAAGTGTATGGGGGGAAGTAATTATAAATTATCTAATTAAAAAGTGAATTAAATGTGCAAGTGGGGGTTGTCATTGAGGAAACTGTTAATACTGAGAAGGGGGTGAATCAATATCAAGTACAATTTAAAAACCTTTTTCAAATTATACTTAAACCATTCAATTATATCCAATGAGAAATGAACAATAGTATAAGAGTTACACCAAAACACCACAATACACCATGCACAATATATGAGAAATAATCAATAGTTTTTGTTCAAGGGAAGTAATGACTTCCAAAGGTAGCT
>ML777131.1:427175-442630 GCA_009831015.1 Picea engelmannii | reverse complement strand
ATGTAAAGGGAGGGATAAACCTCCAAGAGGAAGATACAATCCTCCAATATCAAGAGAGAGTTGAACTCTCCATCCTTTCCCCTTCCTTCCACCCAAGAATATATTAGAGATAATAAAACTTTACATTAAATCATCACCATCAACGAATCATCACATAGAACCTGATAATGCTTCCTGAGACTTCTTCAATTTATGCAATTCTTCAATTCTTGGAGTACTCTGATCCTGTAGATAATATTACTCAATGTATTCTCTAAGACTCCTCCAATTTTCACTCCTTAAATTCTCCCCAAAAATAGGTTATAGAAAGAATGGTAGACTTTATTCAATTCTGGTCTGTTCAGAAGACCCAACTTGTACATCATGCCCCGCTCTCAATATTTAACATCCGATTCTAAAATTGGTAGACAAGAAACTACAATCCGTACTCTTTCCAATGGAAGTGGTCCCACTTCATTTGGATTCTGCATGAAGACGTTATGACTGTTTTACCTGTAACACATGTTTATTGACTAGCTTCAGGACTGGTCACAAACCCTATCTTCCATAGAGTGTATCTCCATAATTATAGCGAATCAAGAGCTAAAAGTTTTACCAGAGGTACCTTGATATGTCTTCTCAATACCATAGTGATTTCACCATTTGAATCATTCTAGAAAAAAAGTTATAGCAAAAATGGTAATATGACCCGAAAATAACATACCTTAGAACACATCACCAAAAGACTTCATCCTCCCTTGAAATTCGGCCTTCTTTTCTTCTTATTTCATCTGAAATTCGATTTGTATCAAATGAATGTATAATGATATTTATTTATACCATCTATGTCACTTCCTTTTAACATTAGGGCCGACCTGACACTTTCTTATTTTGTAATTCTTTTCTTTAATTATCTTCAGAGCCTACATGTACTTCCTTCTTCAATTCACTTTGTCATCTTCAAAAATTCATTTCTCCTCAACCATGAGGATCCACATGAAGTGCCACATACCACCGGAAACAACATGATGTATACTATCCATTCATGGGTGTTGTATATGCATGTGCATTTTTCTTCATGTCCAAATACCTTTATCAATCTTGCGGTCCAAAACTCATGACTAGGGTTGACATCAATGACAACAAACAATCTTCCAATAGAAACTCCTATAAAACAAATGGTTGAGATGAGAAATGGATCACACAAGTTATGGGTAAAGTTATGCTTCAAAATTTTTGGCTCGTTTTTCTTGTGAGAGTTGGGATACCCAGTTTGAGAGAGTGGTGGCTCTACCTTGCGAGGTGAGCTGGGAGCTAGAGGATTTCTGGTTGTGTGTGTGCCTGGCCCCTTTGCAGCTCGGTGGGCTATGTGGGAAGAAGAGTACCCCTACCGATGGCTGTGAGGTATCGGTGATGAATCTACGGTTAGAAATCGAAAGGTTGGGAGGAGCGTTGTCACAGAGGATCATATTTGATTCTTTGTCGCCGGTTACGGTACTTTATTGTTAGTTGCATATTGTAATATAGTATAATTTCGCAAGTTCGAAAGTTGTAATGAAGTTGATCCTTGATGCATAATAAGTTTTACTTTCCCTGCATATATACATAATCATGTATGTTGGCACAGGGGCAAACCTAGGGTTTTTCTCCAAGAGCGCACCAACAAGCCCTAACTACTGGCTCTTTTGAAAACACCTACGAGGCAGATGCAGTCTCACCTGAAGTAGCTATGGGGGGTTGCAGGACACAGATGTCTACAACCAAAGGGAATATAAAGTGGATCTAATGCAAGTGCAACACAACATCTAGATATCAATTACCAACTTAGATCGACTTCGCACAACTATCTATCAGACCTAACACAATAATGCAATAACAATATATCTATGAACAATAGAACACAACATCAATCATGCACAACACAAAGATATGCGTGGTTCACCCTCTCTCTAGGGTTATGTCTACATAACTATGCTTTATAATATATTAAGATGAAAGCAAACAGTTCTTACTACGCTCTTAACTAGCAGATCTTCTCTCTTCCTCTCTTCTCTCTGACTCCCTTCCCTGCACACCCAGCAGCAGGGTCGATCTTCGCACCCAGCTGAAGATCTTAGAATACAGAGTTCTCTCATGGCTCAAGGCTTCCCTCTCTCACTACAATGATCACTCATAGAAATAACAAACTTGGAACAGACCCTCTTCCCTCATCTAGGTTCTTATTTATACATTACAATAGCTCACCGACAACCTTAGGTCAAAACCCAAGTGTCAAAACCCTAGATACCAAAACCCTAGATACCAAAACATCTTACTTCGCTCCATCTTTCCTGCTCTTCTGCTCACTTCGACCCAGTATCAATCACTGTGTCTTCCGTGCAGTTCGCACTCCATCTTTTCTACCTTAATCTTCTCTTACTTCCATACCCAAGGGCCAACAGGCCCCCAACACTCACCTGTGACTTGTCCCAAGGCACTTCAGATCTGATCCTTCTGATTTGCTTCGACTTCAGGCTACGCAGAGCAACCTGTGCTTTCTGCTCTTTCCTTCCCCACTATGTGAAGACTATCTTTTGGTACCCAGTTTCAATTGCACCTGGTACCTGGACCCTTCCTCTTTTTCTCTTATCGATGGCTGTGAGGAAGCTGGTTGTCATAGTACAGTTTCAACAGGCTCTCGTTCACCAAACTTTCCTTTCAATCTCCATTCAAAGTCTTCAACTGTGAATCTCCTCCTTTCATGATATAAAAAACCTCATATGGCCCCAACCAATGTGTTCTGAACTTTCTTGGATGCTTCATGAATTTGCTGTCGTATATCAGTACCAAATCGCCTTGTTTAAATGCCTTCTTCTTGATGTGTCTGTCATGGTAGGCCTTTTTTCTTTCCTTCTCTACCTACTGATGGAATCCTGCAATAAATCTGTTTTCTTCTAGTTCAACCAATTACGCGAGCCTCTCTTGAACAACGCCAATGTCATCCATGTCTGTAAAGGCTGCAATTCTTAAGCTTGGGACCAAATATTCCATCGGGACAACTGCTTCTTGCAAGTGGTTCTATAGGCCCATAGTACTGTTGGTACTCTTAAATCCCAATCATCCTTGTTCACATTGCAAATTTTCATCAGCGTTGTCTCCAAGATCTTATTGAATGCTTCAACTGTCCCATTCGCTTGTGGATGGTAGGGTGTGCTCTTCTGATGATGGACTACAAATTCCTCAGTCAAGGCTTCAACAGTCTTATTGATGAAATGTGTGCCTTGATCCCTCATAAGGATCTTCGGGCATCCGAACCTGGTTATGATGTCATCAAATATGAAGCGCGCAACTATAGTTGAATTACAATCCTTAACTCCTCTTGCTTCGGCCCATCTGGTCAAGTACTATGTCGCAGTGACTATGTACCTTGTTCCTATGCGTTTTCCTGGTGGGTTTATAGGTCCTACAAAATCGATGTTCCATTTCTTAAATGCTTGTAGGGTCAGCTGCGATGCTAAAGGAATTTCATCTCTTCTGGATGGTTTCCCAACTCTTTGGCATACATCACAAGCTCGGTAATAGTCCTTAGCATCTCTGTGTAACGTAGGCCACCAAAGGCCAACTCTAAGGACCTTCTATTTTGTCGCTTTCCCTGCGTAGTGTCCTCCTACAATGCCTTCATGAGCTTCTGTGAGGATCAATGGTCGCTCCACCTATTACACCAGCTTATTGCTATAAAATAATATTATAATGATATTGTGAAGGTTAAACATGCAAAGTAAGTAATAAAAATATACATGCAAAGTAAGTAAAAATAAGAAGTAAAGAAGGATATAAAAAAAGTAAAAAAAAAAAGTAAAGGAGGATATAAAATAGATTGCAAGTAATACTTGGACAACAAGGGTTGCATGGCAACACAGTCCCTGTAGAGTTAGTTGAGAAATACATGTTGAACAATGAAACTTAATATAACTAAATGCACAAGTAATGAATATTTTTTGTCAAAAGATAATAATTGAGGGTTGTTTGTTATTCAAAATGTATAATGAACCGTAAGCTAGATGGAACTATAATATTTATAAATATAATAAATATATTATAAATATAATATAAATATAATAATAAATAATATATTAGATAATAAATATAATATAAATATAATAACACATAATAATAAATACATAGTACAACTTTTTTATATTTAGATGTGGTGATTGGTGAAATTCATTGATTATGTAATTAATTCTACATATTGAAAGACGTGAAGGGAGCAATAACACTTCAATTCTATCAACCAATTAGAATGAGAAACACAAATATTTTAACCTAGGTTTTGAGCCTTTAGATTTTGATGCTTCACCTTTCACGAGAGCAGATACTTAGTGTGTGTATGGTTCCTCCATTACATAGGATCTTCTCACCAGATGACATGCAAGGATGACTATTTATTAACCACTATGCTCAGTGATGGTTTAACTGTTATCACAACATCCCAAATAGTTCTGATTCATTTTCAAACAGAGACCCCTAATTCCGCTCATGAACTAGGAAAGAGATGCAAGTTGATTTGTGCCTACTTCCAGTGCAAAAGTGATACCTGTAAAAAAAACAAACAAAGGTGAGTGGTTTGTACATCATGAGATATAATCAAATATCATAAGACAACAAAATTGAAGAAACGAACTGCTTTGAAGGCAAAAGATGATGATGAAAGAATGGGAAGAACAATGTTAAATTAGGAGAGATGATGTATTTAGGGTTAGAGATGAATTCGGTCTAATTTCTTGTTGCAATTAAAAAATCAAGCCTTTTAGATGCATAATGATCAGCAATATTTAATTAGGAAATGTAGTTGACTGATAAATAAATTGTAGATTGAGTTTTTCCAGTAGCTTAGAGGATATCCGCGCATTCTGGCCAGCTAGAAGTTTGCAGCCTCTTGAAACTATCAATCCATGTGAAAGATAATACGAGAAATAATTCATTCAAATAGGTCTTCGTGTTAACATTAGATGAGAATTTCACCTCTCATCATGGTTTTCTGAAGGTTTCCAATTCATTTGTGCAGCCTTGTGCTTTAGGGGGAAAGGGTTGGCCAGAATTCTACTTTGATGTCCATCAGATTCCTTTTCTTTGGCCTTGTGAGATATCCACTTCTTCTCCACTTCTTCCATTCCTGGAGCTGATGTTGCAACATGACATGTTCAATTATCCATAGTTTCAATTGTGCGTGATCAATTTAAATTCTCTGAATATGTGCATATTCCTCAAATATTGTCCTTCTTGTCTTTCTATGATCAATCTTCAGAAAACTTTTCTGAAGATTCTCACCACAGTAATATGAAAATGATAACCAAAATATGTCTGGGTGTATGATATCATGCCATGAGTATCACCCATTCCAATTTCCATGATACAGGGTAGGCTTGAGCCTGAATGTTGGTTTGTCTGGTGGAATCTCTCTTTTTTTGGATAGCAAATGACTATAACTATCACGATACCAATTATTCCCTAAAGAAATGTTTTTGAGAGCCATTTTATTGATGAATATCCTTTATATAAGATACCACTTGAGATAAGATCAGAGGGAGACTAAAACTTGATACTATGTTCCTTGAGGCGTATACTAGATGTGAAATATAGTATTACTTTCCCCTATGATTGAAAACAAACATTAAGACTGGGAAAAAAAGATAAGTTTACCATGAAGTCTCAGGCATATCCTCTATCATAGATCCACAAATGATTGAGTGGGTTTTGCGCGATAGACACCATCCTAAGTAAGGCAGTGAACAACAAACCTGATTTCTTTAATCCAATCTCAATCTTGGCCAAATTGTAAAGCATTTCCCAACAGATGTTCTTTCAACATTTTGGGGTAATTGGCTGCCCAACTATCAATGTCAAGGTAAATGTTGCTGAGACAAGTGAATTTTGCAATTGAACCTTTTAGAGAATTCCTGCACATGGTTTCCTCATGAAGATGGACGAAAACCAAGATTAAGCCAAACTTTTAGTGAAACAAAATGAAGAGCATTGCACTAAAAGAAGAAAAAATTGATGAAAAGGAAATTAAAATAAAGCAATCACCACTATCTGCAAATTAAACTAATGACAGTTGGTGGTCTTTATTGAAGAAAACAAAACAAATCTAAACCTATGCAATTCAAATGAAAATAAAAACAAATATCTAATCTATGCAAGAAGAAAGGAAGTAAGACGACCATGTTAATCTTATTTCTAACCTAACCTACACTGTTGAAAGGAATCTAGGTATAAGCATAGTGCCAGTAAATCCAATCAAGTAACTTCAAACCCGCAATCACATGTTGATTGAAGGCCAATTGTAGAGAATGAAGTAATGAAAGATGAAGGATAGGAAGAATTGATTCAAAAAATTATCCACTCAACAAGTTAAATTTAGTGGCATTATGATTCATGGTACATGCAGATATGTAATATTCCTCCAACCATGACTCAATTCCATCATAAAATATAGAATTATCATCATATGATTGTTGAAATGAAATAAACAACGAGGTACATACCTGATGAGGCTCATGAATGAAAATTGCATGCAACGTACTTTGTAAGGGAGTCTCGGAGTGGATGATATTTCTCATCCCAGGGGAAAAAGTAAGATGACGAGTACTTGACATAGTCATTGGTTGAAATTGGGGTGTCTCATTGTTGATGTAGATCTCCCTAGGTTCAAATTTCACGTACTCCACATGTTGAGAAGAGAGATAATGTTGGATTGTCTGAGGGAGACATTGAGTGAAATAAAGCTCCAAAGCCTCTCCTATGACATTAATAAAATCAAGCGAGGAGTGTTGGAGCACTAAAATAGAATCCAAGGACGATTGATGAATTTTCCCCTAAGGAATAACAAGTAATTCTAGGGCAGGTTGAGATGACAAAGGTTCTTGAATGAACTCAATGTTTCTTGTGTTTTGCATGGTGATGGGTTGTTTGTTTGTTGTGAATTGTTCATAAGGATCAACAAACTCATGGTCCTATGCATACTTTAGATTTTCAGTGATTAACATATGTCCATCAAGGTCAGAAATCTCAGATTGCATAGGACCAATGAGTGATAGTTTGATGCTTTAATTCAATTATGGGACTAGAAAGTAATCATCAAAAATAGGGACATCAAAATCAGATTGTGATTCACCATGTTCTGGAAATTCGAATTTCAAATGACTTTCAAAGGGATGCATTCTAGATGAAGTATTATTAAGGATGAGTGCTTGATCAATCAAGGTTGGACACTCTTCTTGATCTGGTATATCATTCAATGTTTCATCGCTAGAGTAATGTGAAGAGTATATTGTATCATAGACAAAAGGTTGCTTGTGTGTGTGATTATTATTGAACAAATTTGTATACAGTGCATGAAGGTCTTCATATTTTGAAGATGATGGGATTTATTCAATGAGAGGTTCATCACAGACCAGAATATGATCACTATTTTCAGAAGGTGAATCGTTACATGGTTCACACTCCGGGACTACGAGGTCTAGGACTACTGAAAAATATTCCACCACAGCTGTGTCGGAGTGTTGGTTGGAGATTATGTCCCCTATATCATTTTGTTATAACCCTAAATTGCACTATCCCTGCTTACCTGGCATCAGGCCTACTCATTGCCCTTCATTGCCAAAGCCATGCTGAACAAACTCCTCAAAAAACCACTTAAATTAAGGAATACGTGCCCTAACCTTTCACTGGGCGCGGTTGACCGCTTGCTGGCCTTCTACTGCACGCGGGTGACCGCGGGCTAACCCACTACAGCCCGCGTTTACCTAACAAAGCAAAAAATCAGGAAAGTTTCCTCCAGGACGAAGAGCTTTTTGTCAGTTAACTGGAACTCCCAGCCATGCATGGCCGAGAGTTCACCTAAAACCCTAGCTCCTTCTAGCCTATAAAAGGAGGGGTAGGGGTACTATTCAAAGGAGGAAAAATCATAGCAAAGAAACTCTGCCAAAATTGCCAAGTCCATTATTGTCCCAACCCTTTAGCCTTTCCTCAAGCTTTAGGAGAAGTTCAAGCACAGCAGTTGGAGGACAAAGAAGAGGAGGAGCCCAGGATCAGGATCGTGGAACGGTGGCCGGCCTCAGAAATCATTGTAAGTTGGTTCATATTGAGATTAATGAAAAAGATACTTTTCCCGTCCCGAATACATGAGTCTTATCTATGTTATTTGATTTGTGTTTAATCTCTAACCCTATAATAGATCAGTAGAATGCATGTGTAGTTTTGTCTTGATTGCAGGATCGCTTTGTGGAAGGAGCAGCAGTAGCAAGGAGATAAAGCTCAACGGAGGATCTACACCAACCATCGAGAAAAAGGTCAGTTGGTTCTTCCCTTGTGTGCATGTGAAAAAGGGGTTTCAGATTCGGGTAGAAGGTTAAAAGTAGCTAATGAAGGGTCATGATCTGCATGCAAGTTTAAAACCCTAGCTTGCTAGTCCGTAGGGTAGAATACCCCACAACAGAATTGGCGACTCCACTGGGGATATTTCACTCTTAGGGTTTCCGGATTTGGTTAAAGTTTGTTTTTGGTAGTTCAAAGAATTAAGTTTCTGTTTCTTTGTTGTTTTTTGTTTTCTGTTAAGTCGAAAGCTAGCAGGGGACCTGGTTATCAATACCAGTTTTCCTTGACTGACGCTCGACATTTTCTTTTCGGGACACACAGAGGTACCCGCGGCCTGCAGAAGCCCTGCCCGCGGGTAACCCGTGCCCTAACCTTCTACAGCGCGCGGTTGACCGCGTTCTGTAGTGGTTTCAGTAGCGTGTAGAGTCCAGGAAGCTTAAGAGGCAGTCCCCTCTTCCTCTGTCAGAAGTTTACCTTCTCAGGGGGCTTTTTGGATCCTGTCTGGGTTCTGTTGGTTTGCTGTCTTGCTTTCAGTCTACCTTAGTGTGATAGTTGTTCTTTACATTGCTTTTTCTTTTGGCAAATCTTGCTTTTCTGTTAAAGTGATAGCATCTAAGCCTTTTAGAGACTCTGGTTGTCAATACCAGAAGCCTTTTTCAGGACTAGACTGTCTGTGTGTGATTTTATCTCAGTTTTTATACAGATCCGCGGCCTGTTTAAGGCTAGACCGCGGGTACCCGCGCGCTGTAGAAGCTCAGCATGCGGTTACACGCGTGCTGTATCGGTGACAGTCGCGGGCCTGATTGTAGTTGTTCAGCTTGGGTGGGGCAATCATCCCCTCCTGTGGTGAGAAGAGCTTCTCTCAGGGGTCTAGAGTCTGGGGCTGCACAGTCAGCAGGTTAGGACAGTTCACCCTTAGCTTGTGCTGGTTATTTGATTTTTTCATAGAAAAGACAAAAGAGAAAAAATATCAGTTCTATGGTTTTTAGGCAAGTGTTGGAATTAGTGCGTTCTTGATTGTTTTTTGCATTTTGTGCTCTGATTCTGTTTGCGATCTGCGCTTTAAGCCAAAGTTTTCTTTTCATTCTCTTAATTTTCATCTTGTCATCATTTTTCCTTGTTGTGTTATTTTGCAATAAAATAAAATAAAAATTCCTTTCATTTCCTTCTTGATTTGAAAATTGGGTTACTGCATCGGTAGATAGGAAAGAAGTCTTTTGTATAAGTTTTTTGCAGTGCATGTCTAGTATAAGTAGCTTGCAGATCTGAGCGAAAGTTCTCGTTATTTACTGCATGAAATCTTAGTAAATTTGAAAAAGAAAAGAAGTCTTTCATTGAAAAGTTGCTGGTTTTGCATTTTTAGAAAAGTTTGTTTCCAAGCATTTTTGTTCATCTTTGCTTTGAGTCTTTTTGCACACCATCAGTTTCACTTCCGCACCTTGAGACTTAACAAAGCCCATTAAAAGCAATGCTAAATAAAATCAAGTAGACTTTTCTGTTTGTAGGGTGCATCCACTAGCTCAGGAATAGGGCCTTGGAATAGGTTGGAGAGTAAATTCTCCAAGGCCACCCAAACTAAACATTGGAGTCTGTCAATTAGGGAGTGTAGAAGTACAGTTATGGAAAGTTATTCAGGACCCCCCTCTAACACAGGGGCTAAACATGAGGTCGCGTGAGGAAAGGTAGCGGAGATAACCCCTCCAAAGCTGGACCGAGCGTTGCGGAGAACACATATAGAGGATCTGTTAAGGGATTCCGTCGTTAGCACTTGCCACGGAGCTTCGTGGGTCTCGAATCCGTTCGAGGTCCTCAGTCGTCTTCCAGAACACTTGCTCTCGATACCCTTGACAGGTTTTGGGCTTGATACCCTGCTCATTGTGGTCTATCCGACTGCCGACTGTACCCGCCTGATAGTTGTTCACGTGCTGGCAAACTAGTTGCCAATCTTTTCTAGGGACATACACAGGTGACTGCAGGGGTATACCGTGGTACCTAGGACGGACATCGGACCAACGCTTTGCAGAGTAGACCCGGAGGGTGCTTCCGTATTCGACTTGCACTTGCCCCGGTAAGGTACTCTAGTGTTGGTTGTTGTAACTGTTCTTCCTACTAGTTTAGTGCTTGCTTGATTTATCTTCTAGGGGCTTTCTTTTAGTGCGTGTTACTGTTAGTTCGTGTATAATACCTTAGCGTGTCGTGAATCTTCTCACACAGTGGAGGATTCAGAGCTCCGCCGGTCGCGAAGGCTTCTTGGCTTGCCACCGGTTATACTGGAGCCACCCCCGCCACCATTGAGGCGGAAGCTGGACCATCAAGGGTCCTTCGAAGCAACTGGGGCTTTTGAGCCCGAACAACCCCCCGAGGAACCAATCGCCAACCTTGGATCGGTTGAAGCCCAAGACACTGACATTTATACACCAGTGATCGTACCAGTCCGATTTACTGAATTCCTGTCAGGGCCTCATACAGCTATGGCAACAAACGCTGCTACTACCTCTGGGATCTCTTCCGTTCCCATCACTGTTGTTACCACAGGAGAAGCTTCTCCTAACTTGCCGTCGTCGGTCCGGACCACCATGGCTCCAGCCACAACTTCGTCGCAAAGTGGACCGACCCCATCTATCGTGGCGGCCACAAATCCATTCACCTCTAGTGCGACAGGCGCTCCATTATCATATGGTATGCCTAGTTCAGGAACAAGTCCAGTACTCACTCACTCCACTTTACAGACTTTGGGTCTGTGGGCAGGGAGCTCTAACGCTCCTCTGCAAGGTCAACTTGGGGGCATTCCTGTCCCTTTAAATGCTTTTCCTCACGCTGGAGGTCATATTCCTCCTTCGTCCCCATCGCTCGGTGGTCTGCATCAGCAGACCGCCGGGCAGCCCGCACACACAAGTTCACTTGGAGCCGGGAGTCAAGGACCACTTGCGCAAACTCAGCCGGTAGGTTCGTCACCGTTTGTTTGGAACGAGACGTTTGGTAACAACACGTTCACACCCACTGCTTTCCCATCTGGGGGCACTCCCGTATTTGGACAGTCTACGCCGGTACAGGGTACTATTCCTGCGCCGGGGGCACATATACCAGGACCTTGGAACTCAGAACAAGGATCCATTCCCTCCACTGGATTGTCGTTCTGGGGTAATTCTTTCCATAGCCAATGGAACCCCGGACAGCCTGCCATGCCTCTCCCAAACGGACCGGCATGGGGTAATCCTACCCAGAGTCCGTCAAACACCATGAATGCCCAACATCCAATGTCCTTTATGGGGAATCAGCCAATGATGTCTCCTAAGGTGCAAAACCCTTTCGCTGGTCAAGGCAATGGTTTCTACCAGAATCCGGGCCAGCAGCCAAACTTTTCCTGGCAACCTGGTGCCAGTCAAACTCTAGGACCCTTTTATCCAGGCTATCAGCAGCAATCTAAACTACCATTCTTGGCAACGTTACACTTTCCAGATTTAACACGGTTGTTAAATGATCCTATCTGTCACGATCCACGTTGGCCTCCTATGCCAACGAAGTTTCCTTCGGACATTCCCAAGTTCGAAGCCAAGCCTAACGAAGATCCAGGCGATCACGTGACCACTTTTCATCTTTGGTGTTCATCCAATTCACTGAAAGATGACTCTGTCCAGTTGCGATTGTTTCAACGCACTCTCATCGGGAGCGCCGCGAAATGGTACATAGAGCTTGATCGTTCACGATACTCTACTTTCGGCGAATTGGCGATGGTCTTCCTTAACCATTTCCAGTTACCTGTAAGATACGACGCTGGCACAGAATTGCTAGCCAATTTCGAGCAGACGACATCGGACCATATCTCGGATCATATTCGAGAGTGGCGACGCCGAAAGAGTCTTATCAAAGTACCAGTCCCACCAGCATTCCTGCTGGAATGGTTCATTAAGTCCTTGGTCCCACAGTTGTCCAAAGACGTCGCAACGTCCAGAGTTTTCTCTGAAGAAGACGCCATTATGAGGGCTCAACAGTTTGAGCTTATCTATTCTCAGTCTGGTTTGTTATACACCATCTTACCAGATGCGCCACGGTCAATCCTGGAGAAAACCAGACAGAGAGTCGGACCACATGCCGATGGTATAGTTGGTTCGACACACACTAAGCCCGCTGAGCAATTGAATAAGCAATTGCAGCAGTTGTCCATACAACACTCAGCAGCCAGCCAGAGTCCTGCTTTGGCTGCTCCTCCTACTCAAACGTCGGAAGTACACTCTATGTAGACGACGAACCCAAAGGCCAACCAGCAGCCTGAAGGAAAGAAGAAACAACGCAAGAAGAGTAAGGGGGATAAAAAACAAACTGATAATGCTGGCAAGGGCACCACGGAAAAGAAAAGGGCAAGGTATCCATGCAACCTATGTGCGGAAGATCACCCAACCCATCTATGCCCTCGACTTGCGGAGGCCCAGAAGTTTTTCACACAACAACAACAAGCTGTGTTGACTAATCCCTTCTAGCACGGGCAAAATTTAACTCAAGCCTCTGCAAGTGGCGAAGGGGGTAGCCAGGAAAACTGCCCTCCTCCAAATAATCCTTCTTCCGCGAATGTATACATGGTCAAAAGTGATGCTTTCATAGTGACTAGAGCACACAATTATAGCAAACCAAGTGCCTCTGATAAGGGCAAAGAAGCCGAGATCCCATCTCTTCCTCTACAGATCGAGAAGACGTTGGGTGAAACAATGACACGCATTCCAAAAGGTGCGTTTAAAAGGGCTTCTCACAACCCAAACGCAAGGGCCGCCCAGAACTACTCTGTGGTGGAAGATTTATCACAAACCCCTTGTGCTATGTCTGCTTTGGAGGTCCTCCAAAGTTTCCCCGCTCAGAGGAAAGCCTTGTTGAATGCTTTAGGCTCTACTGAGACTTGTAACCCGGGTACCATCATGTTGGATACAATTGACTTGAAACCTCGTTTGCCTTACCACGTCGCGTTTCAGATAGTAGTGGCTCACCCCACGAAAACTTTTACACGGAATATCTATTGCACGGTGGTCGACGAGGGTGCTTCGACTTGCATTATGTCGTTAGCATGCTGGAAAGCTATTGGTCAAACCGAGTTGTATCCATCACCTACTCTCCTTACTGCGTTCGACGGTCGTTCTTTCCGACCACATGGCATCATTCCTTCTTTCCCAGTGCAGTTAGGGGGAAAGACCGTGTGCGTCGAAGTAGAGGTAGTCGATGCCCCCATCGATTACAATCTCTTGTTAGGTCGTAGTTGGACTTATGCTATGCAAGCGGTGGTCGCTACAATTTTCCGCGTCTTATTGTTTCCACATGAAGGCCGAATAGTGAACATTGATCAGTTGTCCTTCTCTCGGCCTGACCCAGCCTTGGGGGCATCCACGGTTCCTTTGGTAGATAATCCTCAAGCCGGTGTCGTCAACATAGGAGTTGGTTTGTGCCCATCTTTGATGGGTACTTTCGATTACCCACCTCCTCAAGGCGATGTCAAGTTTATATCGACTCACCACAAGGCTGAGATTTTCCATGTTTCGTCGTTCCGCATGACTTACTTTGATGATCCGTGGATTCTTCCTTCCCCATCAGACACGATGGATGCGATGGGGCATGCGGGCATGTCTTCGCCCTTGTCGGCCGCTGAAGTAGCGTACTCTTTAGTTCAGAAAGCTTCAGTAACTCCGGATCCGATTCCCGCACAAGAGTTGGATCCACTCTTTGAGCCTATCTGGGCTCATGATTCTCTTGCCAACACTGATTCGTTAGATTTAGTCTTTCCTTTGGACAAAGCTATAATCGAAGCAATGACTGGTCCGGACAAGCCCTGGGAAGATCTTCATCATAGATCATATTTCCTCCTAGAGTTACACCGAATCGAGGCAGGAGAATTCACCGTCACCATGACGGGAGATCAGTCATGTCCCATTAACCTCTTCGCTACTCAGGACGTTTACGCTGAGGGCAATATGGCGACTATCGCTGCCATGATACCTATCAATATCTACCGCAACCCCGGCATCGTGGAGAATGTCTTCGTCGGAGCAGATTGCTCCCCTGAAGAGATTTAGATTTACACGGATCTTTTTAAATAATTCCGCGATGTTTTTGCTTGGTCTTACGAGGAAATGCCAAGCATCGATCCGAAAATAGTTGAACATGAGATCACTACGTACCTGGACGCTAAGCCTGTTCGAGAGAAACTTCATCCAGTTAATCCTAGGAAGGTCGCAGCCATCAAAGCTGAGGTTGAGAAATTGCTTAAGGCAGGGTTCATATACCCTATCCACTTGACTCAATGGGTGTCAAATCCCGTGCCAGTCGATAAGAAACAAGGCACAATTCGTGTCTGTACCGATTTTCGTGATTTGAATAAGGCATGTCCAAAAGATAATTATCCAACCCCATTCATCGATCAGATCATTGATGAATGCGCCGGTTGTGAAGCCTTTTCATTCATGGATGGTTTCTCGGGCTATAACCAGATCCAAATTAAACCTGAGGACCAACACAAAACGACATTCATTTGTCCATGGGGTACATTCGCCTATCGAAAAATGTCTTTTGGTCTCAAGAATGCTGGAGCCACTTTCCAGCGGGCCATGTCTTTTGCGTTTCATGACCTCAAACATATAGTCGAGGCATATCTAGATGATTTAGCATCATGCTCTTGTAAGCGAAAGGATCATCCTACGCACCTCCGACTAATCTTTGAGCGCTGTCGCTACTTCCGGATTCGCTTGAATCCCAACAAGTGCAGCTTTTGCGTCACGTCAGGACGTTTGTTAGGTTTCATCGTTTCAACCACGGGAATCATGGTGGATCCTCTTAAGGTGGAGGCAATAGTCCAGTTGCCCCCCCCACGCACAATTTTACAACTTCAGAGTCTTCAAGGTAAGGCGAACTTCTTACGACGCTTCATCGCCAACTATGCTGAAATCACCAAGGGATTCATGCATTTACTGAAGAAAGACGTTCTTTTTCTCTGGGACAAGGCCGCTCAGCACTCTTTCGATGCATTGAAACACGCCCTTACAACCGCACCTCTGCTACGGCCACCAAACTATAACAAGGATTTCCTATTATATCTGGCTGCCGCAGAGTCAACTATAGGCATGGTTTTAGTTCAAGAAGAT
>ML777131.1:392826-408955 GCA_009831015.1 Picea engelmannii | reverse complement strand
TATGAGGGAAATGTATTGCGGCTATGTACGAGGGTGAATATTGTATTCTGAGAGAGGAGACTATGAGAGAAAGAAGAGGAAGTTACAGCGGGTTTTGCTGTAGGTTGTATCCCTTCATTTGCTGGATAATAATAAAGGAAGGATCAGGCAATTTCTCTGGTGGACGTAGCCCACACTGGGTGAACCACGTAAATCTGTGTCTCTCTTGTATTGTTTGTCTTCTGTGTTTTGTTTCTGCATTTGTTTTATTTTATTGCTCTGTGGTCCTATTTTTCTAACATCAAGTTTGTGCATGGGAATAAAAGAGAGAGAAAGAAAGAGAGGGGGGAGCTGGTGCATCCATGGAGGGTGAATTCTGGAGCGTAACTAGAGCGAATTGGAGCTGGAAAATTGAAGATCCAAGTTGTCAGGCATGAAGAGTGAACTCCTATGTGAGTTGCACTAAACAACAAGTTTTGTTGTTAGTTTGCTGATAGTTTTCCTAGTAGCAAGTTCCCTTGAGTTCCCAACTGAGAGATTCCTAGTTACCTATGCTAGAGAGACCCTGATAAACGAATGACACATTCCTTAGGATATCCATGATAAATAGATGGTACATCCCTTGGGTTAACCTTGATAAACAGATGGTACATCCCTTGGGTTACCCTAATAAATGGATGGTACATCCCTTGGGTGATCCCTAATAAACGAATGGTGCATTCCTTGGGTTGGGCGGGTCAAGAGGAAAAGAGTTGGTAGAAAGATTGGGATAGTTATAGAAGAATATCAGTTGGGTTATGAGATTTAAGAGATGCATGTGGACTGTGAGAGACCACCCTATTTTGTGGACTACTAGCCTCAACTAGTGGGTGACTAGTTATTGAGATTTGGAACAGTCGGTCTATGGTTGGTTGGAACGTCCGTCCCAAGCAGTTGGTTACACGATTATTGTTTAAAGATAAGTGTTTTATCTTGTATTGAGTTATTTACATGTGTTATTGTTGTGCATGAACTCTGCATGAATGAGAATGACTTATATGTTGTTGTAATGAACGATTTAGTTGTATTTCATGTTGATTATTAACATGTTTTAGATGCATTTGTTTTATGGTTATAGACTGTAGCTAAATATGTTATAAATTTGTAGTTGTAAGCTACAGGAAATCGACTAACAGTAAAGGAATTACTTTAGTTAGCATAAGTTTCATTTTTATGTGTATTCTACATGTAATGTTACTTGGTTGGAGGCTAGGTACATTACAAAAATGGTATCAGAGTTGATGATGAGATATTTTTGCATTGTGTGGCCCAGCCTGGGTGGCTGGGTACGTTACAAAGTGGTATCAGATCCCAGTTTTCAACGTTGAGCCTGGATGGGTCGAGTTAGCAGAACGCTAAAGCGAAAACTCGCAAAGAATTAATTTCTGGATTATGTTTGCAACTTGTTTTATTAAATTATTGCAGTAAAATTGAGAGGAATTTCATGGGTAATGTGAAGAATTGAGCCTCTTTAGAAATTTCAAACATAAGCAAATCATAATTTTTTTTGGGTATTTTTCGTACAATGACGTCGGTATGATGTGGAGGCCACATGTCGGCTGACATGGTAGAAGAAATACGTGTAATACCATGGTGGCAGGTACAT
Organism: Picea engelmannii; assembly: GCA_009831015.1. Taxonomy (NCBI): domain Eukaryota; kingdom Viridiplantae; phylum Streptophyta; class Pinopsida; order Pinales; family Pinaceae; genus Picea; species Picea engelmannii. The sequence goes on along the minus strand of ML777131.1, from coordinate 407,331 downwards.
GTTGGATGAGATGACAGTTGGCAGGTGATGTGGATCCATGTGGCAAGCTAACTATCAGTCCCATGAAACTACAGTAAGATCTTGGAATGTGGTTAAGTGCTAAGACTTCTCGAGTGGAGTTAAGTGTTAAGAAGTGGAAAAATGGTCAAGTGTTGAGACTTTCCGGACGGACTTATGAAAAGAAGGATGCAAGATTATGAGTCTGTGAGTCCGCGAAGATGGTTAAGTGCTGGGACTTCTTGAACATAGTTATGAAAGGAAAGTTACAAGTTTATGAGTCTTCGAGTCCGGGAGTTTGTGAGTCCGTGAAGGAAAAATAAGCTAAGTGTTGGTAGCGGGTTCATGGCAGGTATGAAGAAGAGATATGACTTAGATCCACAATGAATCCATTAAGACAGATCAACAATGGATATCTAATCAAAAAATGATCGGACAGTTGTTGAGAGTTGTTACTATGTTGCATGTGTCGATGAATATTCCTTCACTATTTTTCTACCATAAATTTCATCTCAGAGCTCAGACTGGGGAAAACGAATAGTCGTTGGAAATATCTTGAGAATTAGAGGAGATCAGTCGACCCAAAATTTTGATTTGGGCACTATACTTTCTTCAAAAGTGATAAAAGTGAATTCTGTAGCAACAAAAGAGTGGAAATTGCAACTTGTAATTATTGTAACTATTCGCTCAAAACTCGAATTGAGACATGAGGATAGTTGTTGGAAATTTGTTTCGAAAATGAATGCATTTAAGGACTCTTACTTGAGAGTAGTGCATTAATATTCTTCATAATTTAAAACGAAGAATGGCCTGTAATCTAAATTGACAAATATTTTACAATATGCTTAATTCTAACAACAATTATTGCATGCACATTCTTGCAGAATTAGAGATACACAAAATCATACTTTAGTTCCTACATGCGAACTACATACATGGAGGATTCTCAAGGGTTTTACAGCCATGAAGAAGAAATTGGAGGTCTACATACCAACATGGGTAATGCCGAGACCAAGTCTATTGGGAGAGGAGACATGCAGGGGACTATAACTATGAGAATCCTGCAAAAAGAAGTGCAGAGCTATAAGGCCGATAATGAGAGGATCATGAAGGCTCAAGAGAGATACTTCAAATCATAAATATGATACAGAAGAAATTTAACAAGGACTCAAGCACCGAGCAAGCAGCTAGTGCTAGACAAGTATCAACATCAAGATTCCATAGAAAAAGATATGATCATGGGAATGATAGGCAATCAAGAAGCATGAGTAGATTCCATCATTCTCTAAGGAATTCCACCAGAAGAACTCATGCAAGTTTAGGTCCAAGGAGAAGCCCAAGTGTGTCTCTTGTTCAGAGGCAAAGGAGAAGACCTGAGGAAGACATCTTGTAGGGTGAGCTCAAGAAGATTAAGCCACCAACTTTCAATGGTGAGCACGGGAAAGGAGAAGAGGCAGAGGCCCAGCTATTGGAAATGAAGAAATATTTCCAGCTGCATGATTACCCCTCCCAAGTAGAAGCTATAATTTCCACCTACCACTTGCAAGGGAAGGAAACCATGTGGTGGGATAAACTTAAGCAACCCAAGAACCTTGATGAGAAAAGAATCTCATAGAGGCAGTTCAAGGGATATTTCCAAGAGAACTATTTTTCCAAGCATTACTATGAAAGAAAGATGAAAGAGTTCTTTGAACTCAAGTTGGGAACCATGACAATGGAGGAATATGAGAAGCGGTTCTTTGAATTTTTGAAGTATGTTGACTTCATCAAGGATGAGAAAGTCAAAATCCAAAGGTTTCTAAGTGGGTTACCCTCTTTCTACAGTGATAAGATTCAATATGATAACCCCAAAACCTTGGAGGAAACCATAAGGAGAGAAAGGCATATATATGAATAGAGCAAAGGAAGACCAGTTTTCCAAAAATCCTAGAATGACAAGATTAAGGATAAGAAGGATCAAAGGAAGAAGGGTTTTAATCCACCATTTTTTAGGAATAATTTCCAAGCAAATCAGCATGGTCCAGTCGCCCAAAATGAACACAAGACTGCATATTCATTTGAAAAAAGGCCTAGGTAGCAGCTAATGCAATGTTGGGGATGTGGGGGAAATCATCTACATAAGGATTTCCCTCGCAAAGGAGAAATAACAGGGAATGTACACAACATTCAAGAGGCTAAACCAGTCGAATACATGGGAGGAAGCATGCCAAGGATTTATGCATCCTTGGATAACAAGAAGGCAGTGTATCAATCTCCCGTGATTGAAGTGGAAGGTAAGATCAATAATGAGCCCATATCAATTTTAATTGATTCTGGAGCTAGCCATAGTTACATAAATTTTAACATTGTTGAAATATTTCACTTGCAAAGAAGTAAGCATAAGAAATCTTGGTTAGTTCAGTTAGCCACGGGGTTTAAGAGGAAAATCAATGATTTGGTTAAAGATTGTCTGATAGACATGAATGGACTCAATGCAAAGGTGTATGTAAACATCATACCGTTGGGTTCATATGATTGTCTAATTGGTATGGATTGGTTGGAGAAACATCATGCTATCCTAGATTGTTGCAACAAGACAATCACATGTCTTGATGAGGAAGGGAAACAAGGCAAGATTCAAGGCATTCCAAGAGTTGTACTTGTTAGAGAGATTTTAGCTATGCAGTTGAAGAAGAGCTTCATGAAAGGATGTCATATGTTTGCAGCCCATATGAAGGAAGTATCCAAAGACAAAGTGTTAAGCATTGAAAACCATTCAGTTATGAGGGATTTTAAAGATGTTTTTAGAGAAATTATGGGACTACCACCAAAAAGAAACATTGATTTCTCTATTGATTTGGTGCTAGGAGTTGCCCCAATGTCTAAGACACCTTACAAAATGTGTACACTAGAACTAAAAGAGTTGTAGATGCAGCTTGAATAACTTTTGAAGAAGGCGTACATATGCCCAAGTGTGGCACCTTGGGGAGCCCCGATTCTTCTTATGAAGAAGAAGGATGGAACCTTAAGGCTGTGTATTGATTTCAGGAAGCTTAATAAGGTCACCATAAAGAATAAGTATCCTTTGCCAAGAATTGATGATTTGTTTGACCAACTGAAAGGTGTAAGAATATTTTCGAAGATTGACTTGAGATCAAGCTATCATCAAGTAAGGATAAATGAAGAAGACATCAACAAGACAACATTCAGAATAAGATATGGGCATTATGAATTCACTGTAGTGCCATTTGGGCTATCAAATGACTCAACAGTTTTTATGTTCCTGATAAATAGAGTGATCAGGGCGTACCTGCACAAGTTTGTGATTGTGTTCTTAGACGATATCCTCTCCTATTCTAAATCAAAAGAGGAACATGAGAATCATTTAAGAATGGTGTTGCAAGTTTTAAGAGAGAATAAATTGTATGCTAAGCGAAGTAAGTGCATCTTTTACCAAAAGAAGTTTCACTACTTGGGGCATGTAATTTCAACAGGGGGGATAGAAGTTGATCCTGAGAAGATAAAGGTCATTAGAGGATGGCCAACGCCAAAGAATGCGACAGAGGTAAGATCATTCATGGGTCTTTCTAGTTAATACTGAAGATTCATAAAAGGGTTCTCAAGGATTGCAAGTCCAATCACTTCTTTGCAAAAGAAGGGAGTGGAATTTGAATGGACTTTCAAGTGTGAAGAGAGTTTTCAACAACTAAAGGAAATATTGACAAGTGCACCAATACTGAAGATTGCAGATCCAAATGAAGATTTTGTTGTGTGCACCGACACATGCAAGGAAGGACTCGGTGGAGTCCTCAGTCAAAGGGAAAATGTGGTATGCTATGAGTCCAAAAAACTAAAAGAGAATGAGAGGAATTATGCTACACATGACTTGGAGTTAGCAGCAATTGTACATGCATTAAAAATGTGGAGGCATTACCTTATGGGTAATAAATTCGAGCTAAGAACAAACCATTTTGGTCTAAAACATTTGTTTGGACAACCAACACTAAATGCTAGACAAACGAGATGGATGGAATTTATTAGTGAATATGACTTCTAAATTAAGCATATAAAAGGCAAGGAAAATCAAGTAGTTGATGCACTCAGCATAAATGCTCATGAAATGCATATTGCAGCCATTAGCAGATATAGGACAGATCTGAAAGATTAAATTATTGCAGTAGAAAATTCATATTAGCAATATGTGAAAATAAAATAATCATTATAGCAAGGCAATTTTCAGCAGAAGTTAAATTCCTATGAGCTGAAAGAAGATGGAATTGTCATGTACAAGAAGAAAGTGTATGTGTTGAATTCCAATGAGCTGAAAAATGCATTTTTGAAGGTAATGCACAATGTACCATATGTCAGGAACCCAGGATATCAGTAATAAGTTAGTACTTTTGGCCAGGAATGAAGAAAGAAGTGGCTAATTACATAGCCAGATGTCTAGAATGCCAAAAAGTGAAAACAAAACATAGACACCCAACAGGTTTTCTACATCCATTTCCCATTCCGGAATGGAAGTGGGAAGTAGTCACAGTTGATTTTATTACTAAGCTGCCCAGAACAGTGAAGCAATATGATTCCATCACGGTGGGGTGGTGGTGGATAAATTGACTAAAGAAACACATTTTATTCCAGTAAATACTACACACAAGGCAAAAAATATTGCAGAAATTTATATGAAGGAAGTTGACAGGTTACATGGAGTACCTGAGACAATAGTTTCAGATAGAGATCCAAAGTTTACTTCAAATTTTTGGAAAGGTTTGTTCAAAAGATTTGGAACAAATTTGAATCTCAGTACAACGTATCATCCAGAGTTATATGGGCAAACAGAAAGGACATTGGGGCAAATTTGAATTGATATTGTGTAGGAAGAAATCATATTACAATCTTGTTTGGAGCAATAAGGGGAAGTAAATATTATTTTCTTGTCGGGAATACTACAAGGAAAACACCTTCTAGTAGAGGTTTTTGCGGAACCTCCTCAAAACTTTACTCCCTTGTTTATTTACAGTTGAGGTTGCTAGCAAAGGTGGGTAGCTAGATGTTTTAGTAGATTTTTTTTAATCGATGCACTTTAATTGGATGAATAGAAATGGTGCACTATGATATAAGATGCAACGGTGCATAAACTAATAAGATGCACCAAATATTGTTATACATATTTTGCGATTTGTTTTTCATTTTTCAACTTCTACACTTTGTGCTTTAAACATATTAACACATCAATGCAATACAATGAACATCATACCAAATTAGTTACGTATTTTTCATACAATATTGAGTTTTATTTTAAAAATTATAAAAGTTAAGAATTAAAGTATGCAGATTTTTACAATTCTTCATAATGTTGTTTGTAATTCTGGAAATAAACTATGTAAGGAACTTTTGAAACGTCCAATGTTTTGAGTGGACACTCCACCCATCACCAGGGACTGTTGAAGCAATAAGTATGAAAAGAGTGTTGGGGTAGGGTGGTATATAAAGGTGAAGATAATATGATTGTTAGGGAAAAGGATAGACATAACCATTATAAATTAACCGTTGAAAAAATAGAGCTATTTTGTTATTATAATAAGGTAAAAGTAAATAATAAAAGGTTAAATTTTAAAGCTAAGAGAATAGTTAATCAATAATAATTATTAAATAATAATATAGTTAATAATAATTAATTAATTGAAATTAGGTTAAGAATTGAAATATAATTGAAAAATAGAGTTATTTTGTTATTATTAATTAATGTATAAAAGGTCAAATTATAAATTAAGAGGATAGTTGATAAATAATAATTGTTAAATAATAATATAATTAAAAGTAATTAATTATTGGAATTCATTAGAGGCTAGATATTGAGGGAAAAAATAATAATTAAATTTTGTTAAAGATTTAGGAAGCTCGAAAATCACTTAATGAAGGGACATTGTGACTAGATGAAAAGTTGAATAATAAATTTAAAAGAATGGTTAGTTAATAATAATGATATAATTAATACCAACTACACAATGATTAGAATTAATTAGAGGTTAGGAATAAGAAAAAATGAAAATTAATTGAAAATCGTGGATTTAAGATGATTAAATTGATAATTATGGATTTAGGATGATAATTTTTTTTTATTAGAGATTGGAATGAAGAGAATTTATGGCAAAGGTGGGGGGGGAGGGTGACGAGGAAAGGGAGCATAAGAAATCCATAAGTAATTTTAGTTTGATTGTTTTATGCGGTGAATGATAGGTTTCCAGGATTGACTAAGTTTATACCCGTCTTCACAGTTAAAATTGTTAGGATGTTTTTCAATTTTGAGAGCTTCACGTATGATGCGAGAATTGTAATGGGGTGCTAAGGCAAGGATTCTTGTTTTTTCAAAACAAATCAGAAGTTTATAATTGAAATATTGTTCAACAATATCTAATTTTGAGATGCGAATGTCGGTTTTGTCAGTTATGTGTTCTTTCAGATGGGCTTTGAAGGATCTGCCAGTTTGGCCAATGTATGATTTTCCAAAGGAGCAAGGAATTTTGTAAATTCCTGGGCCAAGCATTGGGTCAGATTTATCCTTGGCAGATCTGAATGATTGTTTGAGAGTTTTGAAAGTCTTGAAGACAGTTTTGATATTCTTTTTGGCGAGAATTTTGGATATATCTTATCAGTAGTTCCTTGGATGTAGGGGAGAGAAAGGAGCGACAGGGGGGGCAGAGGAGGAAGAAAAGTTAGATTTAGGGTTGTGGGATGAGAAAAAATATTTGTTAATTTGAGAGGAAGTGTAGCCATTGGACAAAAGGGCCTTGGTTAGATGGGATTTTTCTTTCTCAATAGTTCTCCGTTGTGCTAAACCTCCTAAGCCCAATCTGACTATAGATGAATATTAATATATTCAACATCGTAATAATAATTGTCATATCATTATCTTAAAAGTCGATAAAGGTAATTCCACCATCATCATGAATACCTCATACTATGAATCCAAACTTCTAAACCTCCTCTCATGTTCTTCTTACAAACCTCTCAACAAAATACCTTTGAATACCATCACTAAATTGGCCACTAAATCCATTAAATATTCCTCTCTATACCTAAACATTAAAAAACAAATGATACCCCATAATCCAAAAACCCCTTGGATATATGGACAACCAAAAATCCACAAAAAAAGACATCCCTCTCACACACATAGTTATCACTATTGGTTCCCCCACCCATGGCCTTTCCCACTTTTTGGTTGTCAAACATAAACCCTTTACTTTAAAAACTTCCTCCTTCATTAAAGACTCCTCTAACTTTATCCAAAGAACTCATGTTCTTCAACTCGATGACCAAGACTTACTGGACAACTTTGATGTTGTCTCTTTATTTACCAAAACTCATGTCCTCAAAGTCTTAGACCTCATATCCAAGATGGTGACCATGAAACCCTAAACCTAATTGAAATATGCCTTACCTCCACCTTCTTCACCTTTAAAGTTACTTGCTATGAAAAAACCGAAGGAACAACCATGGGGTCTTCTCTATCCCATGTGGTTGCTAACATTTTCATGGAGAAATTTGAGACCTAAGCTCTCAACAACTTTCATCTCAAACCTACATGTTGGTTTAGATTCATTGATGACACTTTCGTTATCTGGCCTCATGGTCTCTCCTCAATGACTTCCTTCCTCAACCATTTAAATATTATCTCCCTCCATATCCAATTCACTATGGAAATGAAGAAGGACAAATCCCTCCCCTTTCTCGATGTTCTCATCTCTCGCCTCCCTAATGGTTCTTCAACCCACCAAGTTTATCGCAAAAAGAATCATATTGATTGTTACCTTCATGCCCAATCCCATCATCATCCTGCTCAAAAGTCTATTGTCCTCAAAACTCTTGTCACTAGAGCCATCTGAATCTCCAACCCCCAATTTCTTGAGAAAGAAAAACCCCACCTAACCAAGGCCCTTTTGTCCAATGGCTACACCTCCTCTCAAATTAACAAATACTTTCACTCATCCTGCAACCCTAAGTCTAACTTTTATTCCTCATCTCCCCCCCAGCTCTCCTTTCTCTCCCCTACATCCAAGGCATTACTGATCACATACCCAAATTTCTTGCCAAAAAGAATATCAAAATTTTCTTCAAGCCTTTCAAAACTCTCAAAAAATCCTTCAGATCTGCCAAGGATAAATCTGACTCAATTTTTCCTTGGCTCAAGAGTTTACCAAATTCGTTGTTGCTATGGAAAATCATACTTTGGCCAAACTGGGAGATCCTTCAAAGCCCGTCTTAAACAACACATAGTTGACACAACCCACAATCGCATCTCATAATCATCTATTGTTGAACATTATTTCAATTCTAAACATCTAATTTGTATTGACAAAACTAGAGTCCTAGCCTCAACACCCCATTACTCTTCTCGTTTCATACACAAAGCTCTAGAAATCGAAAAGCACCCTAACAATTTTAACCAAGACGAGTATAAACTTATCCAATCCTAGAAACCTGACATTCACCACATCAGACAATCAAATTAAAATTACTTATGGCTTTCTTGTGCCCCCTTTCCTCATACGTTTCCGCGCAACTCCCCCACCTTTGCCAAAAATTCTCGTCATTCCAATCTCTAATCAAATATTTTTTATCATCCTAAATCCATAATTATCAATTTAATCATCTTAAATCCATGATTTTCAATCAATTTTCATTTTTTGTTATTCCTAACCTCTAATTAATTATAATTATTATGTAATTGGTATTAATTATATAACTTGATTAGCATTAATTATATAATTATTATTTAACAATTATTATTAACTATCATTCTTTTAAATTTATTATTTAACTTTTCATATATTCACACGTTCCCATCTTTAATGGATTTTCCACCTTCCTAAATCCTTTAAAATTTAAAATTATTATTTTTTGTCCTCAATACCTAACCTCTAGGGAATTCCAATAATTAATTACATTTAATTATATTATTATTTAACAATTATTATTGATCATCTTTCCTCTTAGTTTATAACTTGACCTTTTATACATTAATTAATAATAACAAAATAACTCTCTTTTTCAATTATATTTCAATTCTGAGCCTCTAACTAATTACAATTAATTAATTATGATTAACTATACTATTATTTAATAATTATTATTGATTAACTATTCTCTTAGCTTTAAAAATTAACCTTTTATTATTTACTTTTACCTTATTAATAATAACAAAACAACTCTATTTTTTCAACTAACAATTTATAATGGTTATGTTTATCCTTTTCCCCCACGATCATATTATCTTCACATTTGTATACCCCCCTACCCCAACATTCTTTTCATACCTATTGCTTCCTTGATGATGCGTGGAGTGTCCACTCGAAATGTTGGACATTTCAAAAACTCCTTACATAGTTTATTTCCAGAATTACAAACAACATTATGAGGAATTGTGAAAATCTTCATACTTTAATTCTAAACCACTATGGAGAGGATTGTCTCAAAGAGACTCGAACTTTGAGAAGCTCCGAACTAAAATGATGAAAAGAGTTGTTGATCTTACCTTCCTTAAACGTTGTCTAGATTCTCAGCTCCTTCCTTCTTTCACTCAAATCCACCAGCACCATCACCAACCTAATCTTAATCGCATTTTTACTAGGGCTAACACCGCGATTCTACATGTAGAAATACACCATTCTAGGTCAGAGCTTTGTTGCTTATCCTCCAAGGTATTTAAGCTTCATTTAAAACTCTATTCTTTGCTTTCTTTTGATATCTGGTTGATGATTGACCAAAGATCCTTTAATTCAACATTCAATATTTTTGAAACTACCACTGCTTAATAGATTCACAAACATCACAGTTTGCTCACCTTGAAGTGTTCCCCCAACTTTCTCATCTCTCGGCTTCTCGTAAATTTAATAGTTCACCTACCTAAAATTACTCTTTCCCTTGATGCTCTCACCCTCCAACGATGCACCATCCAACCATTGATTCTTCTCTCCTCACCTCTCCCTCTTCTTCTGACCTAACCCTCGTTTCCAACTCTAATTCTCCTGACCTCCATGCTCAAAAGTCATCCTCATAGCCTTACGATCCCACTCTCTTTTTCAATTATATTTCAATTCTTAGCCTCTAACTAATTATGATTAACTATACTATTATTTAATAATTATTATTGATTAACTATTCTCTTAGCTTTAAAAATTAACCTTTTATTATTTACTTTTACCTTATTAATAATAACAAAATAACTCTATTTTTTCAACTAACAATTTATAATGGTTATGTTTATCCTTTTCCCCCACGATCATATTATCTTCACATTTGTATACCCCCCTACCCCAACATTCTTTTCATACCTATTGCTTCCTTGATGATGCGTGGAGTGTCCACTCGAAATGTTGGACATTTCAAAAACTCCTTACATAGTTTATTTCCAGAATTACAAACAACATTATGAGGAATTGTGAAAATCTTCATACTTTAATTCTAAACCACTATGGAGAGGATTGTCTCAAAGAGACTCGAACTTTGAGAAGCTCCGAACTAAAATGATGAAAAGAGTTGTTGATCTTACCTTCCTTAAACGTTGTCTAGATTCTCAGCTCCTTCCTTCTTTCACTCAAATCCACCAGCACCATCACCAACCTAATCTTAATCGCATTTTTACTAGGGCTAACATCGTGATTCTACATGTAGAAATACACCATTCTAGGTCAGAGCTCTGTTGCTTATCCTCCAAGGTATTTAAGCTTCATTTAAAACTCTATTCTTTGCTTTCTTTTGATATCCGGTTGATGATTGACCAAAGATCCTTTAATTCAACATTCAATATTTTTGAAACTACCACTGCTTAATAGATTCACAAATATCACAGTTTGCTCACCTTGAAGTGTTCCCCCAACTTTCTCATCTCTCGGCTTCTCGTAAATTTAATAGTTCACCTACCTAAAATTACTCTTTCCCTTGATGCTCTCACCCTCCAATGATGCACCATCCAACCATTGATTCTTCTCTCCTCACCTCTCCCTCTTCTTCTGACCTAACCCTCGTTTCCAACTCTAATTCTCTTGACCTCCATGCTCAAAAGTCATCCTCATAGCCTTACGATCCCACTCTCCCCCCTCCTTCATTTAATTCAAACTCATCTCCTTCTAATCCCTCGCCCTTTACCTACTCGTCCCTCGGTCTGTCTCTTCCTTGTAATAATAACTCATGTCCTTTATCCATAGATTATGCCCCTACCTCTTTTGTCTCCTCGAATAACCCTAACTTGGGTTGTGCACCCCCTTCCCTTGTCTTGACCACCAATCTTCCTCCTCGTTCCTCTACCACTGTCATAAAGTTATCCTCCTTTGTTTTGGATCCACATGCCCTTCACCTTTTAGAGAAAGAATTTAATTTTTCCCTTTCTCCTCAACGTATTCCCATTGAAGATATTATTATCTTAATCAAATTTGTAACCCAAAATCTTCCCACTCACAAAGCGAAAGAAATTAGGCAAGATTGTGGTAGAATTCTCCAATGTTAGCATTATGTTCGACATCTTGATAATAATTGTGACATCATTATCTTAAAATTCGATAAAGGTAATGCCACCGTCATCATGAATATCTTAGACTATGAATCCAAACTTATAAACCTCCTCTCCTCTTCTTCTTACAAACATCTCTCCAAAATCCCTTTGAATACCATCACTAACATGGTCACTAAATCCAATAAATCTTCCTCTCTAGACCCAAACATTCAAAATAAACTAATGCCCCATAACCCAAAAACCCCTTGGATATATGGAAAACCAAAAATCCATAGAAAAGACATCCCCCTCAGACCCATAGTTAGTGATATTAGTTCTTCCACCCATGGCATTTCCCGGTTTTTGGTTTTCAAACTTAAACCATTTACTAGAAAAACTTCCTCCTACATTAAAGACTCCTCTGACTTTATCGAAAAAACTCGTTATCTTCAACTCGATGACCAAGAGTTACTGGTCAGATATTTTGTCGTCACTTATTTACCACAATTCCCATCCTTGAAGCCTTAGACCTCATCTTGAAGATGGTGAACCATGAAACCCTAAACCTAATCAAAATATGTCTTACCTACATCTTCTTCGCTTTTAAAGGTACTTGCTATGAAAAAATTGAAGGAAAAACCATGGGGTCTTCTTTATCCCTCATGGTTGCTAACATTTCCATGGATCACTTTGAGACCTCAACCCTCAACAACGTTCATCTCAAACCTAAATGTTGGTTCAGATTCATCATTGATACTTTCGTTATTTGTCCTGATGGTCTCTCCTCACTGACTTCCTTCCTCAACCATTTAAATAACATCTCCCCCCTTATGCAATTCACTATGGAAATGGAGAAGGAAAAATCTTTCCCCTTTCTCGATGTTCTCATCTCTCGCCTCCATAATGGTTCCCTTACCCACCAAGTTTATCGAAAAAACACTCATACTAAAAGTTACCTTCATACCTAATCCCATCACCATCCTTCTCAAAAGTCCATTGTCCTCAAAACTCTTGTCACTCGAGCCATCCGAATCTCTGACCCCTAATTTCTTGAGAAATAAAACGACCACCTAACCAAGGCCCTTTTTTCCAATGGCTACACCTCCTCTCAAATTAACAAATCTTTTCACTCAGCCCACAAACCCTAAGTCTAACTTTTCTTCCTCCTCTCCCCCCCCAAGCTCTCCTTTCTCTCCCCTACATCCAAGGCACTATTGATCACATATCCAAAATTCTTGCCAAAAAGAATATTAAAACCATCTTCAAGCCTTTCAAAACTCTCAAACAATCCTTTAGATCTGCCAAGGATAAATTTGACCTAATGCTTGACCTGAGAATTTATCAAATTCCTTGCTCCTGTGGAAAATCATACATTGGCCAAACTGGGAAATCCTTCAAATCCCATCTCAAAGAACACATAGTTGACACAACCCACAATTGCATCTCAAAATCAACTATTGTTGAACACTCTTTAAATTCTAAATATCTAATTTGTTTTGAAAAAACCATAATCCCGGCTCTCAAAATCGAAAAACATCCTAACAATTTTAACCATGAAGACAAGTATAAACTTAGCAAATCCTGGAAACCTGTCATTCACCGCTTCAGACAATCAAACTAAACTTATTTATGGCTTTCATAACCATTCAAAACATAAACAAGTAAAATTTACCATAACCATTCAAAACATGAAATGAAATTGCAAATTTTACTTACTTCACCAAGAATAATTAAGCATAAAACCCTAGTTTGCATAAAATTTCACCATAAATCAACCAAGAAGCATCCAAACATGTCTTCCAAGAGGTGCCCACTAGGAAAATCAACCAATGTTGTCACGAGGGAGAAAATTCCAGTCCTATCCTCTTGTGTGAGGAAGAGTTATGATGAAAATGAATTGCCATTAGGTGTATTTATATCACCTCTTTGGCCTAAAATGTCAACTTAAAAAAATAAAGAGGGTAGACCTCAAAACTTTTCCCTTACAATTACAAAATTTAAAATTTACATCAAAATACCCCTTAAAAGGGTGATGTCATGCCCTTCTAGGGTGACGTTGAGCCCCTAAAGTGGTACGTTGGGCTAGAAGGTGTAATGTTGGGCCTCCAAAGGCCATACATCATGCCACACATGTCAAATGTCAAGTCAAACCCTCCTTCATCAAAGCCTCAAGCCTTAAGTGATGTCATGGGCTAGTAGGGTGACATCCAAGCCTCCAAAAGCCAACATCTTGGTGGAGAGAGGTGGGAGCTCGTCTCCTAGCCATGCTAGAGTGCCTCCAAAGGCAACAACCTCCTTCTTCAATGTGCAAAATGGTGATCAGAAGCCTGCCCCAGACATGGGGTCTAGCACCCATCCTTGGGATCCAAAGCCCCCATGAAGGTCTGAACAGAGTCATCTCCTCATGAATACCTGTCCATTGAGCAAGGTCTTGCAAAGACAAACATATGCGCCCTCTGTTAGAAAAACAGGACCGCGGAGCAATAAAATAAAACAAATGTGGAAACAAAACATAGAAGATACACAATACAAGAGAGACACAGATTTACGTGGTTCACCCAGTGTGGGCTACGTCCACCAGAGAAATTGCCTGGTCCTTTCTTTATTATTATCCAGCAAAATGAAGGGATACAAACTACAGCAAAACCCGCTGTAACTTCCTCTTCTTTCTCTCACAGTCTTCTCTCTCAGAATACAATACTCGCCAACATACATAGCCGCAATACATTTCCCTCATAAAAGAGGGTTGCCTTCTAGGGTAAAAAACCCTAACATAATCTCTATCGTTAGATCTACGACCTTATAATGAACGGTCCAAATTTACAATGAAATTACAATATACGTTTACAAGGCAATTTTTGCTTCGGGGGCTTCGCCCCTGAACCCCCATCGGGGGACGCTGCCCCTGAACCCCCGCTGGAGGCCCACTTGCCCCCAGGCCCCCCAGCCGGGGGGATAGCCCCCCCGGACCCCACAGAGGGGGTACCCCCCCTCTGCACTCCCCCGCGTGGAAGAGTGTACATACTTCTGGGGTG
>ML777131.1:360031-389423 GCA_009831015.1 Picea engelmannii | reverse complement strand
GACATCTTCATATTAAATAATCTCTTCATTAGAAATACCTTATTGGACACCGAGGGTTTTTCATACAATTTGGCCAACGCGTCCATCAAACCCTTCGTTGTCTTTTCTTTCGAGATATTGAAAGCCACTGATGCTGCCAGGCTAAGCCGTATCGTTCCTAGAGCCTTTCTGTCAAGAATCTCCCAATCTTCGTCCTTCATGGCCACCGGCTTCTTTGCTACTCCGCTCAATGGTAGGAATAGATCCTTCTGATATAAATAATCTTCCATCTACATCTTCCATAACTAGTAGTTTTGGTCGTAAAATTTCTCGACCCTAAACTTTCCATCTTCCGACATTGCTCCCACTCAAACCAGGAACCCTCTTTTCCTGCGAGTTACCTTACGCTCTGATACCAATTGTTAGAAAAACAAGATCGCGGAGCAATAAAATAAAACAAATGCGGAAACAAAACACAGAAGATACACAATATAAGAGAGACACAGATTTACGTGGTTCACCCAGTGTGGGCTACGTCCACCAAATAAATTGTCAGGTCCTTTATTTATTATTATCCAACAAAATGAAGGGATACAACCTACAGCAAAACCCGTTGTAACTTCCTCTTCTTTCTCTCACAGTCTCCTCTCTCAGAATACAATACTTGCCAACATACATAGCCGCAATACATTTCCCTCATAAATGAGAGTTGCCTTCTAGGGCAAAAAACCCTAACATAATCTCTATCGTTAGATCTACGACCTTATAATGAATGGTCCAGATTTACAATGAAATTACAATATACTTTTACAAGGCAATTTTTTCTTTGGGGGCTTCGCCCCCGAACCCCCGCTGGGGGCCCACTTGCCCCCAGACCCCCCAGCCGAGGGGATAGCCCCCCCGGATCCCACAGAGGGGGTACCCCCCCTTTGCACTCCCTCGTATGGAAGAGTGTACATACTTCTGGGGTGTAAATACTTCATGGGGTATAAACACGGCTGGAAGTAAAAGACCTCTAAATCAGAAAGATAATCAGGCTCCACAACCAACACCCTCCAAGGGTCCATAAGTCACAAGAATCACGTCTAATAATGGAACCACTCAAACATGTGCATAAAACCCCCCTTTTCAAACTAAACAAATGCTCAAAGACCATATACAATTTGTCAAATTTAGGTGTGGGAGGGGTATCAAGGCATCCTATTGGGTCAATCAATCCCCAAGTCAAAGGTGTTTCCGAAGGGAAACCTATATAAGCCATGTGTGAGTATGAGGTGGAGTGTGGTAATACTTCTAGGCATGGGGTTCATGATATACAAAGGTTCGTATTGTCTCATTTATGGGTTCCTTTGTAGAGGGTGTGTTTCCCTTTGTTCGCGATGAAACATTTTTCCAAACCCATTTTCCATTAATTTATTAGAGCGTGGCCAATTTGAAGACAATAAAGAGCACTAAAAAGGAAATGCATATCCCACATACGTTCTACCTTGGCCATCATGCTTCCCCAAGTTGAGGACAATAAGGGGCACTAAAAAGGAAATGCATAGCCCACATACGATCTACCTTGATTGGCATGATTGATTAATTAGTTATCTATTTTACGGGTCCCTCATTTTTTCGAGAAGCATTTCATTGTTCTCAGGATCCCTGGGAGAGCATATAGAAGGTTTATTATTGGTTTTTATCTTTTTCCAGCTACATTTCGCTTTGGGCCTTCAACCCCTTCATCTCATGTAATGAGGTACAATCTCTTCTTCGGTCAGTGCACCCAGAAACCTAAAAGATGAGGAGACAAAAAGGAAGAAGTATGGAAAGTGATAAGTATGATCGAGAATGGTATGATGACTCTTCAAAGAACCCCCCAGTAGCACCCCATTCCCAAGGGTGACCAACTTACTAGGATGCAATGACACCCACCAAGGGTAAATAAGGCAAAATGTATAATTTCCAAGCAAACTTTTTGTAATCAAGAAAGAATTATTTGCAACATATTCAAATGCTTCAATTATTAGAGTGACACTTACCATGATACTGGACTTATTACCTCATGAAACAAGACTTGCTGTGCTCTAGGGCCAGGGTGGTGTGATGGATGTTGCTCTGCTGCTGGTGATGTATGGTGGTGCATCAATGAATAGGAGGGGCCCTGCGGGGCCATTGCACTGTGCACATGTTTTTCCAAGGAAAACCGCTAGGATGATTTACCACATCAGTGGATGACATCCCTAGTAAACTCATTGGCATAGACTAATGCATCTCACCCAAGGGGATTTGAACGGGGCACCTACTGACATAGAACTAGCAAAATGCCCAACAACATTGGTAACAACCGATTGAGCTAATCCCTTGGACTAACATCAATGCACTAACACACAACATTATAAATTTATAAATAACATTTTGAAATTCATAATATCTCATATAAAAGATTTGCTTTGAAAATTTTAAGAATTTGGTTCCTCCTTATAAGGTTGCATTGAATATATGAAATCTTTGTACTCCTATAAAAACATTACCCCATTTTGGAAATCAATATACTAATTCTACTATTATGATATAAATAATTATGTTTTAATTTAGAAAAAAACTAAAGATACTATAATTATAGCATCACCTTAGTAAATCATCAAAGTCTATGACACAAAGGCCATGGACTTCTCAACACTAACACTACATAAACAATAAAACAACTTTAATTACAAAGAAATATGTTCACAAGCTTACACTTACGAAAGAAACTTCATGTACAAAACCAACTTTGACCATAGTCATAATAGGTTTAGTCACCTGGTTCACCGAACTTAAAGCTTAAGGTTCACCGAATCTAATGTCGAACTTGAATCAATCTCTGCCCAAAATTCTAACTTTAATACAAATTTGAAGGAGAATTTTATTGAGGTTTGAGATGGGATTCGATTAGGGTTCAATTTATACAGTCAAAGCTCATCCGAACCTTATTGAAAAATTCAAACGTGGATGGAACCTAATCATTGCCGAAACCAAACCGGAAGCCGAACCATGTGAACTTAGATAATAGGTGCCAAAATGAAAGTTAAAAACCTTAGATATAGGATGTAACATATTTTTGTAAAAGATGTTGGTAAGACGCGGGAATCGGGTTATGCCTCGAGAGCGACTATGTTTTGCGTCTTTTGAAACTTTGAAGGGCCAATATGTCTCAACCTTTCGGCTTTTGAAACTTTGAAAGTTGAATAAAAGTGGAAGACGTGGCAAACATTGAGGTGGACAGTCAGGCGTGAAAGGAAGAGATTCCATTTACCAACCCTAGTTGACCGTTAGAACAGCTGGGTCCATCTCTTAAGCCTTATTCATCTTGTCCTTTTTCTCGCATGCTTGGAAGTTATAGAAACATATGTGGGGGTAATTTTAAGATTTAATAAGCACCTGGTTACTCTGTAACTGGGTGTAATGTATATGGTTGTATTTAAAGTAATTTTAGATTTAATAATGTACACCTAAGTATACTGAGCATTGCTCTGTAGCCGAATTGTTATTATTCACCTCTTCTTGATTTCAAGAGTACAACGCGCGTAGACCCCACGCAGACAGTGGAGTCACATGTATTATCTACGCGTTAAAAGATCAAAGCGTTGGAACATTGTGGCACGGAAACGGATCGGAAAGCGCTCAAGGAACCCTTATATTAGCAATGTTTCAAGGGTTTGGTGTATATATAACTTGCAGCAGCAACTCTTCTTCCCAAAATTTCTGAAACTTATCTCCTCCCTTGCAATTTGCATCGACTACATCGACCCTCCAGAGTTCCCCATCCCTCAACTGGCAATGGCATCTTCATCTTCAGCCGTCGCAACTTCATTCTCCAATAAGGGGTACGATGTGTTTATACACCATCGTGGCCCCGACGTAAAGAAGACCTTCGCTAGTTATCTCTACCGTCGCCTTCTTTCCTATGGACTGCGACCGTTTCTAGACCAGCAGGAACTGCTGGAGGGAGACGGCATTTCTACTCAGATAGAACAAGCTATTGCAACCGCCTCTGTCCATGTGGCTATTTTTTCCCCGAATTATGCAGAGTCACCCTGGTGTCTGGACGAGCTCGTCCTCATGGTACAGTCGGGGGCTGTCATTTTACCAGTGTTTTATAATGTGAGCCCTTCTGAACTTCAACTGACGAAGGGCAAAGATGGAATCTACGCTCAGGCTTTACAGAACCTCGCAACGAAGAGAGCACATGACTCGCAGCCACGATACAACTTCGACACGATTGAAAAATGGAGAAATGCTCTTCATATTGTTTCGGAGATTAGTGGGTTTGAACTCGTCGCGTTTAACGGGTGAGAGCTCCAACTCCCCGTTGAATAAAATATGCAATGTGTATCTGATACTTTACCTATTGTTTTATTTATTTTCTAACGCCTAGTTTTCTTTATTTTCTTATGGATAACTAGCGACGAGGGGGAACTGCTAGATAAGGTCGTTGCACGTGTGTTAAAAGTGGTGAGCAAACCAGGTCCCATATATGTTGCCAAATATCCGACCGGTTTGGATAAAAAGGTGGAAGATTTTGAAACTAAAAATACAGTATTATTGCAACGGCAGAGTGGAAAACTTCAGGTCCTGGGGATCGTGGGGTTCGCTGGAGTTGGAAAGACAACCCTAGCAAAGAAACTCTTCGATAAGATGAAATCATCTTTCAGTAGATCCTTCTTTTTATCCGACATTAGAGAAAAAGCACCTAAAAATGGCTTACATTTCTTGCAGCGCGAGCTTTGTAAAGGCTTGTTTAACTTGGATATTCAAGTAGATAGCGTCACTGAAGGTATAGAGTTGTTTAAAGAGAATGTCTCATCTATTTATGGCTCCTCCGCCTTGGTCATTTTAGATGATGTTGATCAGGTTAATCAGTTGGGTGCACTTTTGCCGGATCAAAATGATTCCCCCTCCAAGACCTTGATATTGATTACATCTAGGCACAAAGATGTTCTTACACGCTCCGGAATTGAAGGGTCGTCAATTTATACCCTGACTGGCCTTAATTTGGAACGATCCAAAGAGCTATTCTGCTCCAAGGCCTTCAAGGCCTTCGACGACTGCCTACATGCACTCTGGGATTTTGAACCTGTGGTAGAGAAGTTCATAAAAGCCTGTCCTGGTTTGCCTTTTCATTTGGAAGTGTATGGGGCACTTTTTTGTGGGAAAATTGACGTATCTGACTGGGAAGACCAATTGGAAAATCTTCTATACTTGGATCTGAACCAAAGTCTTCCAAACTGGGATCGTGAGCAATTGGATAGACTTCCCCGTGATATTGAAAAGTTCAAAGATTTATCTAGAGAGGCTAGAGGTTTAATGAAAAAAGTTTTATCGCAGCGGCAGAGTGGAAAAGTTCAGGTTGTGGGGATCGTTGGGTCGGACGGAGTAGGAAAGACATTTCTCGCAAGAGAACTCTTCGAAATCAAGAAATTATCTTACAGTAAATCCTGCATTTTATATGATGTGCGTTCGAGCTCTTTACAATCCTTGTTGAAGAAACTTCTTAAAGGCTTGTCTCAATTGGACATTCAAGTAGACAGCGTGGATGAAGGTACAGACCTTTTTAAAGAGCATATCTCATCTTTTCCGTCCTTGGTAATTTTGGATAATGTAGATCATTGGGATCCGCTGCATGAATTTTTGTCCGTTCTAACTACAGTTCTTCCCTCCACTAGCTTAATATTAATTACATCACTGGACAAAGACGTTCTGAAACACTCAGGAGTCGAAGAATCATCAGTCTATGAGCTAAATGGCCTTAATATGACAGACTCCTTAGAGCTCTTTTGCACTCATGCCTTTGGCCAGAACAGTCCACTCTCAGAATTTGAAGATCTTGTAGAAAAGTTTTTAATAGCTTGTAATGGATTGCCTTTAACATTGAAAGTGTTTGGAGCACTTCTTTGTGAGAAAGTTGACATTTACTCGCAAGATCAATGGGATACACTTGAAAAAAAGATGCGTTCCATTGATACTAAAAACAAACTTAAAATTTGTTATGAAGCTCTCACCAAAGAGGAACAACAGATGTTTTTACATATTGCATGTTCTTGCATAGGAGAAAAGAGGGCTTTGGCATTAAAACTATGGGATAGAACAGGCTCTGGAGGAGGTTTGTTGGGGTTTGAACGTCTAAAGAAAAGGTGTCTTGTCGAAGTGGATAGTGAAGATTGTATAATCATGCATTAACAGCTTAGAGATTTGGGAAGAACTATTGCGGAAGAAACAGGATTGCGGCGTCGTCTTTGACCTCCGACAGAGAACAACCCTGATTTGTTGCAGCAATCATCTGTAAGTGCTTAATCATTCAATGCTTTATAGATTTTTCAGTAAAAATCTCCATACATTTTTGTTTATTGTTCATCGTTTTTCCAGAATGAACAGGTGATAACAGAACTTCGGAGGAACATTGAAGATTTGTTGCAGCAGCCATCTGTAAGTGCTCAATTACGGAGGAACATTGATGATTTGTTGCAGCAACGATCTGTAAGTGCTCAATTATTCAAACCTTGATAGATTATCCAAAAAAATATATCTATGTACAATTTGTTATTTCTTTATCCTTTTTGAAAAAGGAACAGGTAATAAGGAAGTGCGAGGATTTATGATAATGATATTTATAATGATGATGGCGATGATGATTTGGAGAATGGGGCTGATCATTATTCTTATAACGATGATAGAGGCGATAATGATTTGGAGAATGGGGCAAGGAGAAACTGAAGATGTAATCCCCAAATCTTACACGGCATTGCTGGTTAAATGTCCCTACTCTTCCCTGCTGACCTGGATTCCAAGGGAAAATTCAAGGTTTTAATTTTCTCGAGAGATATTAAAAATATCATGGCAAGGCGAATTGCAGGTAAAAAACAGTTTGTTGAGGTAAATTTGTCTGTTGATTCGCCATTAATATCGCACTAATAGTATTGGACTCTTTTCTTTACACACGTTTTGGCTATCTGTTTTATGAAATGGTTTTTTTAATACAATATAAATTTATACTAATTACTATTTTTTATTATTCAAAATATATTTCTGAATGTAAAAATGGATTCAAAAAAATGCAATTTTGCAATAGTGAGTATATCGCTGTTTTATTGGTTCATCTCACTGACACCCCCGATGCCTGTAATGCCTTATGCGCTTTTTAACCTTTGCTGTATTCAGCTCTTATGTCCATATAATTCGAAGTCTTCTTAGAATAGAATCTCTTTCATGATTTCATTACATATTTATGTTGAAAGGCGAACACCTATTGATCATGGGCACATTTAATAGGTTTTTAGTGCTTAATCAGTTTTGTATGGACAAAATTAAATATTGATGGAATATTCTTAGTAGTCCCAATAAATCAATGGTTGTGATTTCAACCACTAACTTCCTCACTATTATAAAGACATCAGKTTACATGTTTATTTTTTCACTTTTACTTAATCATATTTAAAATTTACTATGATGGCTAGCTGATTGCCACATATGARTAATTAGGGTTTCATTTTTTAGGTCAACCTAAACCTTTGGCCTTCACCARCCACTTTCTSGACACACTGCCTCCTTCCAATCAACTCCTTCCGACTCCTTCCGTCCACCTCTGGGCCGTTTCTCTTYCCYGGCTGTTCARATTTTRCAAGCCATCCTTTCKGCGTTCACCMGCAACGAATTTGTTACTGTGATAATAATATTCTCGTGTATTACTCCATTTATAAAAGGTTTTACCTCCGAAACATGGCCCTCGTTTATGCACTTACATGAATCTTTCCAATTCCATGTGCAACTCTTTATCGTGAATAGTTATTGTTATTTACAGATTTCCCCTTTTGATAGAAAAAATGAAAGTTATCAAAACGATAATGGTTTATGGTTTACCGCGATACATAAGTGCAGAATTTCAAATTTTGTTAGACATTAAAGTGGGAATCCGTTATAAAATAGAAGTATTCAAAGTAGGGTCGTAGAACATAATAAGGTGAAGTATACTCCAGGGTGTCTTACAATTTTTTTCCTTTTGAACATTAGGGTTGTGAGCTGTTTAGTTCATGACATTTGAATTAGTAAATTGAAATAAATAGATAATCTAAAACTAAAGTCAAGAAGAGAAAGGAAATGTAATGTTTTTCATCATTAAATGTCAGAAGATTTTGCAGCAAATCTTCGATGATTTGTTGCAGCAATCGTCTGTAAGCGCACAATCTAATCCTTCATAGATTTTGCTAACACTTTGTTATTTTTTAATGGTTGTTTCAAAAAACGAAAAGGCAATAAAAGAAGTGTGGGGATTTATGCTAATGGTCCTTATAATCCTTATGAACAATGAATAGGCGATAACAGAGATGCCGGGAAAAATCGATGATTTGTTGCAGCAATCATCTGTATGTGCACAATCTTCAATCGTTTATAGATTTTCCATTAAAAATCTCTGTACAATTTGTTATTTTGGATCCCTTTTATCAAAAAACGAACAGGTAATAAAAGAAGTGTGGGTTTTTATCAAAAAACGAACAGGTAATAGAAGAAGTGTGGGGATTTATGCTAATGGTCCTTATAATCCTTGTGAACAATGAACAGGTGATAACAGAGCTGCGGGGAAAAATCGATGGTTTGGTGCAGCAATCATCTGTAAGTGCACAATCTTCAATCTTTTATAGATTTTCAATAAAAATCTCTGTACAATTTGTTATGTTTGATAGTTTTTTCTAAAAACGAACAAGTAATAGAAGAAGTGTGGGGATTTATGCGAATGGTCCTTATAATCCTTATGAACAATGAACAGGTGATAACAGAGCTGCGGGAAAAAATCGATGGTTTGGTGCAACGATCATCTGTAAGTGCACAATCTTCAATCCTTTATAGATTTGTCCAATAAAAATCTCTGTACAATTTGTTATGTTTGATCGTTTTTTTGAAAAACGAACAGGTATAAAAAAACACGAACATATATAAAAGAAGCGCGGGGATTTATGCTAATGGTCCTTATAATGATGATGGTGATTTAGAGTATGCCGGGAAGACGTTGAACAATTTGAAACTGAAGTTGCAGTCCCCAAATCTCATATTGCTTTCCTAATGAAGACATGTTTGTCATACAAAAAGCAAAGCACAGGAATGCTGTTTTTACAGAAGTGCATATATGGCTGTTGCATTGGGACAGTATCAGAGAGAGCTTTCGGACGCCCCATGTCAATGTGTGGAGGTCATGCCAATTTGTTGTAAAGTTTTGTGGCCCTTTTAAAACTTGTGCTGGTTATTAATTCAATTTCTTTCTAAGACAATGGAATATGTAGTGGGAACTTTCTAGTCACACGGGAGGGATTTTCTTCTCGATTGGAAAAACCTACCTATCATAATTCAGAATGTCAAATCAGCAGTGACGACAGTTATCACTGGTTGCTATCTGCAAATGCAGGTTGATTCATCACTATTATTCAAGGAAAGTCAGGTCACCTGAAGTAACCCATTAGTGGTCCATAAGGGGCAGGCTTTCACTCCTGCCAGATGTCTTTGGGTCTTGGGTAACCTGTTTCCTTACTTCCTAGGAAGACGAGCTCTTAGCCAAGCAAAAACAGTTTTATGCCATACTCCAGGGCCAAAACTGAGTATTTCATGGGAGGGATTTTAGTACAAAGTTGAAACCAGTGTTTCATTTAGGGTATTTGGAAACTGTGAATGTGAATACAAATTTGGAGGAAATCTCAATTTTCTATTTTTCTATTGTTTAATTTGCATATCTGAATGTATCAATAGATTCACAACCCTAGGGCATTAGGATTGTATAGACTTAATCACTTAAATCTGCAAATCTAACAATTTCTCTGTATTTATAGTATATTAAACAGATAGTTATATTTAATAAAAACCAAAAATACAAATTTACATATTATCATTAGAAAAAGACCATGAAAAAAAAGACTCATAAAAACAATTATTTTAATTTTATTTAAAAGTAATTTGAAATGAATAATTTCATACTAAGGTACAAGATAAGATAGCATACTTTTGTCTAAAAGCAAGTGCATTTTATATTCAGCTAGCAATTGGAAGTTGAGAAACGTTTGGTAAATATTACAAGGATTTCTGCACTATAGAATTTGCTGTAAATCGATTTCTAGAATTTGCTGAAGTGATTGAATTAGGTTTTACTCATTTGAGAAGATATAGGATAGAGAGGAAATCAACTCAGAATTAAGATTGTAAGGTTTGTAATAAATAAAACAAAAAATTGATCGTAAAATAAATGGTATTAAGTGGAGATTAAATTAGTTCAGAATTAAGATTGTAAGGTTTGTAATAAATAAAACAAAAAATTGATCCTAAAATAAATGGTATTTAGTGGAGATTAAATTAGTTCTTTTCGAGTTGTTCTTTTATTCATGACGTTACAAATTTGAATTTGAACCAACTTATATTGTATCTACATACACGTTTGTATCTAACATATAATCACAATTTATTATCATGTTGGTTATATTTAAATGATAATAACCATTGGTTTTTTAAAGGTTTATAAACTTAATTATTCTCCCGCTTGATGGATATATGCTTCATCTCCCTCTTGTATATACCACAGTGAATTAAGCGTAACAAATTGCTGTGTTGAAGGCGTGCTATTGGTTGTCACCATTCATATAGTGCTTTCAATTATCGATAAAAGGAAAGAAAAAAGCAAGCATTCCACTTTGCCATGTCACCATTCATATAGTGCTTTCAATTATCGATAAAAGGAAAGAAAAAAACAAGCATTCCACTTTGCCATGTTAAAAGTAGATTGAACCTGGGTTGCCAATTGTCATGTGGTGATAAAAATTTGATAGTGCAATCATCCCATTTAGCAAATTAACACTAAGGCAATGTTATTTCCCTCACCAAATATATTTATGACGAGATAACACTATTGAAGGTCGTGTTGACATATGCTCTCAGTAAAGTTTAACATATAACCATCACACCATATAAGAAACATATTGAAGACTGTATTTAGCATATGCTCTTAGTAAAGTTAACCATCACATCATATAAGAAACATATCTAAGAAAATCTAATTTTCAAAGTCCCTTTGAGATGGTGTTGAAAAGATTTGGTATGTCACTAGTATGTGCACAAAGGGTGTTCTTTTGGGTTTCTGTCATGTCATTTGATGTATTCAGGAGCTATTTTGCAATATATTTGCATAGTTTCTTATGCGACTAGTACACTTAAATGCATGCATAAGTTTATAAGGTGCTTCCATTTAATGTCTATAACTATAACAACCATGATTCTTGAACTTAAAATTTATAAATGTGTTTATAGTTTTAAAGGTCAATCTCTTGATATGTCGCATATTGTATGTCTTCCATGCTTCAAAGCCTTTAACATTTGGGTCACCTTCCTAGAAATATATAAAAACATCATATGTTTTCATATCTATAATGAGATGTTTGCCAACAAAGAGGGAAAACAAAGATAGATATATTCTAACGAAGTCTATGTATATGATCAAGGAATTATACAATAGAAGACGAGATGATTTTATAGGGAAGAAATGTATTACTGTATTAAATGAAATGGAAAGTGGAGAATACAACCCATGCCTTGATGTTGCAAGGTCCCCTTTCAATGGCTCTTTGCTTCAACACACACACCTTTGCTCCAATTCCTTGAATGAAGAAGATCCACAACTTGACTTGAAGAACTAAAGAGAAGCTCTCAAGCATAATCTGAAGGAGAACTCTCCATACAAATCTTAGCCTATTCAACCTTAGCCTTTTCCATGAGAGATATCTATTTATATAGTGTGAAAGAGAGATGGATGAGGAGATTAGGATGATCCCACTAAATCAGAGAAGCAAGTAAAATCCGAACCGATCGGAGGCCACCTCATCTTCTAGAAGATTTCCTTCTAGAACATTTGTGAAATTTGACTTTTCCTATGCTTTAAGCATCCTTGCACCTTATGGACAAGAAACATGCGATGACGCCGCAGTCTAGGTTTAGGGCAAAGTGTGACGATCAGGCATCGTCACACCCCATGCATATAGCAGGGTGCGACGACCTTCCTTGATATGGTTTTTGAAAGAGGAAAGCACATCACTTTTCTCATGTAGAAAGTCTTCTTTTAATATTTTCAGGGAACATGAACACATGTTGCCAGTTGATCACTGAGGTGACCAAAATAATGTGTAACAACTGCCAATCTGAATTACACTGCAGATCCATGTGGAAATATACCAAATAGTTTTTCATGGCTATGAATAGGCAATACAAAGCATACATATGCCATAGGCTGTCATAGTCACGAACAAGGCACAGTGGAATCCAGTCTCAAAATCAATATGAATATATTTGTATACAATGGAGTACAATCTGATCTCCCATGATCACTGAAGTCATATAGGTATTGGTCCAATTAAAGAAAACAATAGATTAGGAAAGCTGCTACTATAAGCTGGAGGTCTTCTACACTATCCGCCAAAGTTGCAATTCTACATCATGTGGATAGAGGAGCTGAGGTCGAACACAATGAGACTTTGTTTGATTACCATTCATTAAGGTATACCATTAACAAACACGAGACAACCTATGGATAATGAAAGTAGGTATCAAGGAACCGATTACATTCTACAAGTGTGAATAAGGGTTTTGAGGTCGAACACTTGAAGAATCCATCGATTAGGAGACATTGATGTATTCCCAACTGTCGATGGCGGGATAACCTACCACTGGTGACTACAAGCCTCTAAGTACTCGTATGACTCTAGGTCTCATTTCCAGAATAGATGAGATGACGTCGATGGAAAGAGACCCACTGAAAGGAGAGCATTAGTGCATCTCTCATCATCCAGCACGAGGTAGAAAGCAATAGCTTGATGATTAGGAGGAGCTCAGATGAATAGGATGTTCACGAACCAACGACCTTGTGTGTCTCTCGCATGCACCAGATGCAAGTACTGCACAAAAGAGACCCTTTGAATACCATCCAATAAGAAAAAATGTCAACAAAGGCGAGGAAACCACCAATAAGGCTAATGGAATCCAAGACATTGCATGAATCCCAATGTGTGAATATATTTCTTGTTGTCGAACACAAGGGAAACCCCCCAGTCAATGACCAATGAGGAGATGTCAACTGTTAGGTTCAAGGTTACCTACCCATAATGAAAGTAGGACTAGGGTGCAAGGTAGGACTAAAGCCTCATGTGAATTTGAGATAGACTGAGGGTATGACCGACATGCAAACTCAAGAGTTCTAAGAAATGACCGACATAGGCTTATAGACATCCTTTGAACAAGAGCATGATACATATGGATAACTCAAGCATCATAGACTTGATGATAAAAATTTGTGATGCAGGAGGTATCAACGAACTCTCCATAGGGACTGCAAGAATAACCAATTGAAGGAGTAAACTCTAAGTCACGAGCTCAGCTTCCTAAGGTCATGATAAACCCAAACTTTGGATGGTAGTGAACTCAAAATTTTGTGCTCTGTTCAAAGGAGACACAATTGTTGTCAATATGAGATAATATTCTTTTCTCGCCTGTCTTTTTTTGTTTTTTCATAGGCAAAGAAATTCTATGATACGGGAGAGGAAACAAGTGTCGTGAGTAAGCAACTAGCTCCAAACAGTGGAACATACCCATTCTCAATGCAATGAAGTGCATGCAGGGCATGGACACTCGGGAGGATGTTTCCTCTTCGGGTACAGGGTGTCAAGCTGCAAAGGATATACAAAAGGCTATGTTTGGCTACTGATGCAAATTGTTGAGGTAAGGGGCTTATAACGAGAAAGCGGGAACTGACAATAGGCTCAATACTACAAGCAAGATAATGGAATGCGATTACAACTTAAATCCAAAGAATGTCCTTTTTCATAGATTTAGTCCCATAGGCCCGAAAAAGAATAAAATAATACCTAGGAGAACTCTTCTAGCCAATGGTGACTAGAGTATTCATTTTTCGTAAGTAGTCTACTTGGTCCGAAAAATGGTTAAACTTACACCAAATAGACATCCTTTCAAAGCCATTTAACGAGTGTGAAAGAGACAAGTTCACTCGACAATCTTTTCATTTTTTAAAGATTCGAAAAGAAATTAACCAAGACTTGGGAATGCTCTTCTAAGCATCATATCATGGGGGAGGCCAAGGCTCCCATGTAGGACTTCTGTCGAAAGTCAGCAACTCATAGGTAGTTTACACAAGCTTGGGAGAACCCAAAACTTTCCAAGTCGAGGAGGATAAAATACTTGTAGAGGATATTTCATCTACAATACATCGAAAAATTCCCCTTTACCTAGAAGGGTGCAAAAGAAGGAAGGCACAACTCTACAAGATCATCCCAATCAAAGGAAACTATCCTAGGAGTTCGAGGGAGTGTACTCAGAGAGAGTGGAATGCTCCCTTGTTTAGAAGTTACAGGACTATAAATTATAAGGACATGGTCAAGAGACGCATCACCCCCCAAAAGAAGAGTGGGATTGACTGAAGATTGCATCAGCAATGTCACTTCCTTAGACTTTTCACTCTCCAAGAGAAGAGTGGAATGGGCCGAAGATTGCATCATCATGACCACTTCTTCAACCATTGGTTGAATAAGATGTGAGACAACATGGTCTAGAGACGCATCACCCCCAAAAATAGGAGTGGTGTCGGTCAAAGATTGCATCGACAAGACCCCTAGTTGAACAAGATGCGAGACAACATGGTCAAGAGACACATCACTCCCAAAAACATGAGTGGTGTCGGTCAAAGATTTCATTAGCATGACCATTGTATCAACCAAAGAAGGATTAGGATGTTGGGAAACCAAAGACGACTCAGAACCCAAAGGGCCACTAGACAAGGACCATGTTTCTCATACCACTGCAATATCAGAGCACAAACGAGTTAGATGATATCCTTTTCAAATCCTACAAAGGAACTTGGAATTACATCCTATACATCAAGGCTTCTCAATCGTATGAATGCCCCTAGCATGACTTGCAATGGCTGGTGACATTATCCCAACATGACTTGCAGAGGCTAGTAGCTTGTCTTCAACATGACTTGCAAAGGTTTTTGACGAACCTCTAACATGACTAGTAGAGGTTGGTGATGTAATGGAAGTATGACTCGCAGTGACTGGACTTGTTCTTCCAACATGACATGCAGTGGATAGTTGCGGAATCAGAGACCAAGGTCCCAGGAAAGACTGGTTTTGAGAGATCGCAGGCCAAGCAAGGTTCTAGTACACACCATGGCCCTATCCAGTAGGATGGTATCCTCCTCCCAACTGATTCATAAAAGGTTGTAAGGGAATCATCACCGAGGAAGTCGCTTGTGAGGATAAAGTGAAATGATAAGGGTTACTCATGTGAGGATATATGTTTCTCCTAGACGAAGGGACTCCATGCAAGGGGTTTCCCATACTATAAAATTGACTCCCTTTGGATGGAAAACCAAAGGACATAGAGGGATTCGCCATAATAAATGTGTTCGTCAAAATCGGCATGGAGGAAGAAGGAATGGAGGATGGAATATAGGAAGTAAATTTTCTTCCCATTTGAGCACTTGATCCTGGAAAAGTGAAGCTAGGATTGGGTCCAGAGGAAGGAGGATCTCAGCCTCCTACCATAAGAGTTGGTTGAGGGATATGACTCCCACCAAATGAAAAGGGAGAATAAGGAGGCATCATGCCCCCATCACCAAAACTAGGATTCACATAAGATGAGGAGACAACAGATGGAATGCATGAAGACATGTTTGGCATACCAAAATAAAAGGATTAGAGGTCCAAGGTATTGGCTGAGTATCATGATTTAGCGTACCACTCAGAAATACAAAAGGATTCGCCCCCATTGAATGAGAAAAGACCGTGGGCTGGGTAGCATTAATTGAGGGAGTCACAGGGACTCCACTAACCATAGAAATGAAAACCATGACGCAATAAAAAATCCTAAGGCCAACTAATAATCAAAGAGCACACGAAAGTAAAGAAAAAATGCCAATGCACACAAACGGGATATATTGGTTGAAAAGGGGCCTCCCTCACTAGAGTAGGTATGTCTCACCCAAGAGAGGCCCGAGACTCCCTTCAAGAGAGTGGAGGTATCAAAATCAGTTATAAGGGCCCTCGTAGGCTTAACAACACAGTCGGTCAGATCCCCTCGGAGAGGTAATCCTCCATAAAGGATGTGTTTTGTCCGACCCTTGTCTGACTCAGGGTACTTGCAGAATAACCCCTGCAAGTAACCTATGTGGCTACCTATGTCAAGCAACTGGAATCACCATAATATAACCAATGCGTAGGCGAATAGTCATAATTCCGGTCCACCGTATGGGCAAGGTAACAAAGCCCAAAATATTGAAATCACTGCCTCTCACGGAGGTAAAGGTACTAGAAAGACCCTCAAATACGAATAGAACCCCAAAAATATCTTTGATGCTAAGAAGGTATTAGAGGGCTATCTCTACAACCAATTTCGCATGACCTCGTGCTTAACTCTAGTGTGAGCAGAGCCTCCTAACTTCACTAATTACATAATGGGTTTCACCACTCCCTGGTCAGACACATATTTTTATTTTAATATTCTTGGAGACGTTTACTCACAAAATCTTATTCCAAGGCCCTATGTCTTGTATTTGTTTGTGTACCTTGAAAAACACAATCGTTTCTAATCAATTTTAATTAATCAGCGTTAAGTTTCATGGCTTCTACTTACTCAAGAGGTGTGGTCGTGAAACTGATCGTATTACGACTCAGCATATAAAAGAAGCAAATATAAAAACACTGATAAGTACTAATATTGAATTTCAAAGAGATGGTATGCTTCTAAATGCAACTTTTCCAATGAAATCTCTATAATTTCAATGAAATGCAATCTCTCCACATGTGTCAAAATCAATGCAAAGTAATCAAAAGAGCAAATGCCATAATGGAAAATGAGCAAATGTTTTTGTATTTTCGATATAAAGAAAAGAAAATGCAAGGTATGAATAGAAGCTTCACATACAGACCCTACTGTAAGCAAAAAGAGACAAGCCACGCAGGATACCAAGAAGCAAACACTCAGACCAATGTGCAAGGACAACCAATGAAAAATAGGATAAGAAAGAATACCGCCCGAAAATTCAACAATAAGAAGGTTTCCTATCACTCTGTATGCACTTAACAGTGAGGACAGAGACCCAAGAAGACTCAACAACCAACCAAACTCACCAAACAAACACCAAACTTAGCCAACAAGACTAAATATCCTATGTACGTGACTGTTTGAGCAAAACTCGTGTATGTACACACCCTACAGGAGGACAGCTCGCGTATGTACGGGTCTCTCAAGGGAAAAACCACGTATATATAGTAAAACATTGTCAGGGCAAGGGTTAAGCCAATAAACTCAGATGCAAAGTAAAAATAGGTTGTCAAGCAATCAGGCGACAAGGAAACTCAGGCTGACAGAGAGAAAATCAAGGAGAAAAACACTCCAAACCCCAAAAAAGAAGATCAATCTCCAGTATGGTCACCAATTCTATTATGAGGAAAATATCTCTATGGCATGGGGTAAACTACAATAGACAGAATGACACAAAGAGATAAACTCTAATCCCAAATATGCTATATAAATGAAATGCTAACAAGACAAGGCCAAGAGCCTACCTCGTCCAGATGTTTGATGAAGACCATCGTTGAGCACGCAACTCAAATCTTTATACCTGCAACTTGTCCTCAACAACCAAGATACACAAGCATATGGTAACAATATATAGTGTTAGAATATAGATTAGCATAATCCATTAACATACATGACAAATATGCCCATGGAATAATAATTCAAATATTTGCAAGATATCAATTGGATGAGAAAAGAGTACTTCTATTAAAATAATCAACAGAAGTATATAGGTGAAAAACTTATGTAATTGCAAATATCGGAACCAAGAAACTAAGTCCCTCCAGTTGGGCCTTCACCACTTCAATCCTCCACCAAAGGCAAGCTCATATAAAGGATACAACGAGGTTCTCCATCACAAAGAAGGAAGATCTTGGGGGCTGAACAAGGGGTCCAGACTTTCAAGGACAAAGGGATGCAGACTCAATATGAAGTGACATTTCTCCAGAGTGTCTTTTCTCTCAAAGTTGAATTGTTCCTCCCCTTCAAGGCTTGGATATGGTTCAATTTATAGCCTTCAAATGGAACTGAAGGGCTGAGTCAGAGCGTTTCCAGTATATGGAAGGTCAAGGATCATGGATCTCATGACATGGCATGGAAACCCCACATAATTTTTAATTTTGAGAACCAAACCCGATGTACATGGGTTGTAGTGGAGCAACCTGCGTATACGCTTGTTTTCTAAATGATAGGGTGTGTATATGTGGAAAAAAGTGCTTTTTGGCTATGGAAGGTACAAAAGGGGACTTCAAGTCTGCATAGGGAAATGGAAAGTCCATCCAAGCAAGTTGCATGGGGCGAGGCAAAATTTGTTGTAACAGACGTTTCTCGAGGAATCCTTCGTGCAACAAAGGAATGAGATGATGGAAAACTTCACTCATATCCTTTAAACACTACCGATGGTGGAAGTTGAGGCATCTTCAACAAGCAACCATTTCAGAGGTGCAACACCCTTCAAGGTAGAAGTCAATTTTGATATCCCATTATTTGAAGGCCAGATAGAAGCAGATGCTTTAGAAAAATCGTTGAATTTTCAAGAAGGTTATTACTCTATCCAAAAAATTTCTGACAATGAAAAGGTCACCTTCGCACTCCTTAAATCCCTTCCTCATGCCAGAGCTTGGTAGGAAGGTTACTGGGAGAGATACACCACAGATGAATCTACACCATTCAGGAGAGAACCCACTTGGGAAGCCTTTGTAGATGCCCTAAAGGAGGAGTTCTACACTGTCAAAAACTATGATGACCAATACATGAGATGGATGACTCTATGTTAGAAAAGAGACTAGACGGTGCCAAAGTACTTTAACATCTTTCATACCCTGTGCTCAAAGTTGGGTATCAAAGACTTCGAGAGGCACCTAGTTTTGAAGTATCGCAGTGGTCTGCATAAGTACATCCAAACATAGATGGATTTCTTGAACATCTCCTCACTGGGAGCTTCTTATCAATATGCAGTCAAAATTGAGCATAAATTCAAGCAACAGAGTAAGCGAGAGTTTAGGTTTGAAAATACACCACAACATAATCATGGCAAAGGAAACCCTAACTCACAGAATGAAGGACAGAGCAAGGAAATCCAACCTCAAGAGAGCCAGTCCAAGACACATGCAAAGAAGGGTAATGGGAAGTCTAAGAAAGACACCGGAAAGGGGTGTGAGTTCCACAACAACCCTAGCACAACACCGATGAATGTCGCTCGAAACAGTCATTGATGGTCGAGCTCAAAGAAAAAGAATCGGAATCTGACTGAACTCTGATTTAAAGAACAATAAATGGAAAAAGATCATCGATGTAGAACCCACTGCTACCATCGTAGCCACAACAACACAACTAGAGGAACCAGAGGATCTTAAGGAGGGGGAAAACCTCTTCCACTCACAAATGTGGGTAAAGGGGACTCCACTGCATTTCATTGTTGACATCGATAGTTAGAAGAACCTAATATCATCTAAGGTTGTCAAGAGATTGAATTTGCCAATGATGCCACACCCCCAACCATACACCATCGGATGGTTGAGTCGGGAATGAGACATTCATGTAAGCCAAAAATGTCACTTGTCCTATGGCATCAAGCCCTTGAAGGATGAGGTAGTGTGTGATCTTACTTTAGTTGAAGTCTGTGACATTATTTTAGGACAACCATATATGTGGAAACATCATTCTATCTATGAGTCTTGGCCATGTAGTGTCATTCTTACTCTTGGATTTCAACTCTACAGGGTACCAGAGGTGGCTCCAACTAATGTCACTTCATTGATCTCATAAAAACAATGCCGCAAAGTAATCTGTCAGAGCACAAAGTTTCCCCTCTTCATGATCTAGTCAGACGGTGAAAAAAAGGTCATTGCAACCACTACAGCCTCTACCCAAAATGTTTCTATCCAACATAAGCAAGTTGACAAGATTGTAGAGGAGCACAAAGAGAATGAGAGTTTTCCATATGTTCAACATATCTCTATTGGCCATGACTCTTTTCAGGTGTGCTTTGGGTTCCAACCATTAAACCCCATTGATATAAATCTTCTTGTTGCATCTTCACCGACAAAGTCCTCCCACACTCAGAACAAGGCATATCATGTAGCCAGATCTGTTGAATGGATCCAACACCTCCAACAGGTTCATGACATCTACTTCAACAAGGAAAGTGGCTCACCAAGGTTCAAATTCAGCAGAAGTTTCCCCATTTCCTGAGGGAACTTGAAACAATGGGGACCATTGCTTCCTAAGTGGGGAGGAATGATCCAAGTGGATCTTGACAACCATCCACCTTTTCCACTAAATCAACATTTCAAGCCTATGGTTTTGATAAACCATGATATTCACCCTTTTTGATGGGGAACAGAATGTAATGCCATCTTCATTCGTTAATTACAAACATCATGTAATGATTTCCCAGTGGTCTTATGTACAGTCTTACAACATAGCGTTAATGCACCAGATGCCATTAGAACTCCAATGCCTATGGCATTTTATAAACTTAGACTAGTTTATCCCATATGCATCATGGGAATTTTTCTCCTCTCACTCTCTCGTATATAATTGAGGTGAAGGATTCCCTTTAAGCATGCAATGGAGTGTGATGCAAATCTTGTTGCGAATGAAGCATAGCCAACATCTCTCTCTTTTCAAAGATAAGCTACCCCATTCTGCCAGTTTGTGTTCTACAATGTTTTTTTGTCTTATTAATTAATAGAAGTTGGGTTTCATTATATTTATGTGTTCTCTTCTATATATATTTTGTTTTTGTCTCGTTTCGTTCTCAACATAATACATATCAATCTACAACCTCAATTCAACTCTTGTTGCTCAGTGTTGAAAGAAGTGGGCTTCCATTTCTTTTTCTTCTCCAAAGGAAAGTAAATATTAGCACTCTCTACAAGTTACAAAGCATGATGGCCCTTGATTTTGATACCTACTAGAGGCATATTTTTTTGTATATCCTTAGTTTATCAAATTATTATACCATAATTTCCTCTAAAAATAGCTCATTGAAGGTAGTCATGTCCCCTTTTCATGGAGAACTTAACTGAAGAACCCTATATTTTCCCAACAGGGCCTTCAAAGCACGTTCTTCACCATGGATACATAAGACCTAACCACATAATTGTGACATATCATTGCTAATTGTTATTAGAATAAATGTCACTTGTAAGATTGTAATCAAATGAATAATCAAAGAGAATAGCTCTATTCACATTCGTGTGTTTAGTGCTCGTACTAATCACTAACACCTGATAACAAGCCACAAAAGCACACTCACAAATGCCACCATCCCAATTATCATAACAATTGTTCCAATAATGAAATATGACACAACAATTTTTTGGTCATTAAGGGCTAATATTATTAACAAAATATTTTAAAATCAAAAGTAAACATTTTTATGTAAAGGTATGTGTAAGACGTGGGAGTTATGAAATGCTTGGAAAGTGAGTGTCACCTCCCTATAGGTTCCATGCCTGAATCTTACGATTGGGCACCTCTTGAGGGCGTGCAACACCACAAAATTTCTCACTTGGCTACTTGGAAACACCAAGGATACTTCATCTAGACTACGCCTCTTCACCTAGATCATACCCACACTCCGTTCTAGGCCATGGGCAAGTCACACTCCTACTCTAGTGCAACTCACTTGTATACTTAGACAATTTGTTAACTATGTTAACACTTAGTCATTTAAGCATACATCCATTAAACAAGAGAAAACTTGTGAAACAAACAAGAGACACACAGATATAGTGCGGGGAACACAAGACGTGCCTAACACTTAACTAAGTCTTATTATTACAAAATAGTGACAATATGAGCACTACCGACATGGTTTACAACTTGGCAGAGTCACATGACTCGCCTCACCTCACCAAGACACTCATACACAGATTTGTCACACCAAGACTCGTCCGTCACAACCACTTTCGTAACTCTTGTAGATCACCCCAAACGTGCATCCACCATAGACTCATTGTCTCTTCTCTATTGCAAGACATCACACAAACCTGTGGTTTTGTCTCTTAGCATGCCTCACTCAAACCCATGACAAGACTTCACCAAACTAAGCCCAAACGAATTTCTCCCCAACTCTGTCCACAAAATCGCCTCAAGGCAACACAAGTCCTCCCATGTGGAGTGACTTGGCTCCTTGAGGGAGTTGACCCCTCTTTGTCCAAGTCCGCCTCAAAATCGTAGAGTTGATCTTGCTCTCCTTGTTGTGAAAATATTCCTTCCTTGGTTTTGCGCCCTTGTTCTCTTATATGGACTTGAAAGGTCACCATCGCGAATCGTCACATCCTTTGGGTGTGTCGTGCCCCTTCATGAACCACCATGCCCAAATGAATTGCCACACCCATTCGTGGACCCGGTGCACCCAAATGAATTTGTACGCCCATCAACTGTTGCATCCCTTGGGATCAGTGTGCCCCAACCTTGGTGCACTCCTCATGCCATCGCGCCCCAACTTCTTTGGTGCGCCCCTTCTCTTGTTCACTTCTGCCCCATGCTTCGCCTCATGCTTGGGAAAGACCCTTGACGTGTTTGCATACCCAAGGTGCCCACTTTCCCAACTAGTGTGACCCTTGGGTGTTGGAGCAACCCCAAGTTTTGTCTCTTTGAGGACTTGGACGAGGGTCTTCACACCCTTCTAGCTGAAGACCTTGTAGTGACTATCTTTGGTGGTTTTGAAACTTGGAAAGAGATGAATATTTTTCTTAGTTTTTTGAATTAGGAAAACTTGATAAAGAAATAAGGTTAAAGGTTATATGTTTTGGATTTTTTTAGGATATAAGCTAATTTTTTTTATCTAAATCATATTTGTAAATATATAAATGGATTCAGTTTTTTCAAATATCTTTATTACATTTGATTTTGTGCAATCTCAATAATTGATATTTACAAATTTAATCAATTTTCTAAATTTTTAACAAGATTTTAGAAAAAAATGACAAAAAAATATCCCACTCGTAACATGTTTAGACTACGCTAATAAATGGACTAAAACATCTATCAAACATTGAGTTAGCAAACATCGAGGTGAATATTCACATGTCAAAATGCAGGAGATTCCAATCCTACTTTCATTGTTCCAACAAGTGGGTGGACAAACCAGCCTAACACCCAAGTTCTTACTACAAAACAACAGTGTGTCGAGCTCAACTCGTGCCACACACAAAAAAAGTTTACAATGGGAGCTTCCGCTCAGTTTACACAAAAACCTTGTGCGAAAACATAAAAGACTCTTCTTCGGCGAGTCACCTTGTGTGCCCTTACTTCATTGCCTCTGAACAAAACTCATCATGCTTCATCTATGAAGTGCCTATTTCCCTTCCCTCATAATGGTGTGACCTGCAACACCCATCTTCACCACAAAGTTTATCTGTCCACCAACTTTCTTCAAGAAAGACTCGCCCTGCCTTCTCTTCAATGCAGCCTCCCTAAGGAAACACAAGTCACCCACTAGGGTCGACTTGACCCTTGGGAGGGAGCTCGCCCTCTCTACTAATTTGCTGCCTCATAACTCCCAACTCTGCGATTGTGAAAGATGTGTCACTTCTGCATGCCTACCAAATGGTCTTCTCCCTTGGTTTATATAGGCACCCAACCTTCCAACCAGTGTGCCCCTTCACCTTGGAGCCAATGTGACCTTTGGTGTTTTTCCACTTTCGTTTTTGGGCTAAACCAACTCACTCAAACGCGTCTACTTTCCCCCTAGTCGACTCATCGTTCTTGTTTGGGCACCAAAGTCGTGCCTTGACTGACCATTTCGTTCATCACACATCTCCGTGGTTTCTCCCTTTGGCGCGCCAGGCACCCAAGGTGATTAAGCTCGCCCAACCTACATTTTCCTTCCATTTGGTCGGTCTGGGTGCCTCGCCTTCTAGAACGCCCAACCAATGTCCTGGTTGACCTGTGTCTAAGGTGGGGCACCCAATGCTTCGGTGGAGTGCCCACCTTACACTTCTATCTTCGTCAAGCAACCTTTGGTGAGGTTCTTCCATGGCACGACATGCCTAAGGAACCCCAACCTCACCTTATAAGAAGACCCAAACGCTCTGTATCGCCCAAGTCATTCATCTTGGTCTGTGGTGCAGGAGCGCGTGTTCGATGTCGACCTCCAAACCCTAACATCCTCCCCCACTCCAATTTGTTTCCACCCTCGACAACATCCACATAAATTTGTCGTCTCCAAGTCTGCTCGAACTCATGCTTCCGTCACAACTGTTGTTGGATACCTCAAGTCTCGTGCCGAAACGAAAACCCCAAATTCGTCCCAACCAACGTCCTGGATGACCTGTCCCTAAGGTGGGGCACCCAATGCTTCAGTGGAGTGCTCACCTTACGCTTTCGTCTTCGTCAAGCAATCTTTGGTGAGGTTGTTCCATGGCACAACACATCCAAGGAAACCCAACCTCACCTTACAAGAAGACCTTCATCTCCTTGAATCAAACCAAGCGCTTTGTCTTGTCCGACTCACCCATCTTGATTTTCAGTGGAGGACCACGTGTTTGGTGTCGACGTCCAAACCCTAACATTTTCCCTTTGGGATACTCTACACACATGACCCACCCACATGGTATTTTCCCTATGGGATAGTCTTTACGTAGTAGGCCTTAGGTACATGATGCTTGTTATTTGAGGTAGCTTTGTGTGGTGGAATTTATTCACATGGTGTTTATTCATATGGTGTTGAAGGTTTGTTTTGTGTTTTTATTTTTTTTCCTTTCCTTTAAAATTGAGGTGTCACATAGAGACACATAAAATTTGAACTAATGATTAGATAAATAATAAACCCCCCACACTTACCCATAAAATTTGAACTTATGATTAGATAGATACTAAACCCTACATTAATCAACTACCCTAGTACCTCAATTATTACCTTATCTTCAAGGACTTGTCCTTTGTCCTTTGAGATAGTCTTCACATGGTGGGCCATATGCACATGGTGCTTGACCCATGCACACTTGAGTTAGGATTCATGCGTTGGATCATTATGGCACGGAAGGCGCTATAGGGAAACATTTTATTGGCAATATAGTAAAAGGGTATACTGTATAAAATACTTTGCACCTGCATTTTTTCATTCATTATGGTTTCCACCAAAATTTCTTTGCACCTGCATTTTTTAGGTTATAAGCTATTTTTTTATCGAATTATATTTTTTTTTATCGAAATTATACTTTTAAATATATAAATGGATTCATTTTTTTCAAATATCTTTATTACATTTGATTTTGTGCAATTTCAATAATTGATATTTACAAATTTAATCATTTTTCTAAATTTTTAACAAGATTTTAGAAAAATGACAAAAAACTATCCCACTCGTAACATGTTTAGACTGCGCTAATAAAATGAATAAAGCATGTATCAAACATTGAGGTAGCAAACATCGAGGTGGATAGTCACATGTGAAAATGCACGAGATTCCAATCCTACTTTCACTATTCCAACAAGTGGGCGGCCAAACCGACCTAACACCCAAGTTCTTACTACAAAACAATAGTGTGTCGAGCTCAACTCATGCCACACACAAATCAAGTTTACAATGGGAGCTTCTACTTAGTTTACACAAAGAACCTATGCGAAAACATAAAGGACTCTTTTTCGGCGAGTCACCCTGTGCGCCCTTCCTTCGTTGCCTCATAAAAAAACTCATCATGCTTCATCTCTGAAGTGCCTATTGCCCTTGCCTCATAATGGTGTGCCCTGCAACACCCATCTTCACCACAAAGTTCATCCGTCCACCAATTGTCTTCAAGAAAAACTCGCCATGCCTGCTCTTCGGTGCAACCTCCCTAAGGTGACACAAGTCACCCACCATGGTCGACTTGGCCCTTGGGAGGGAGCTCTCCCTCTCTATTAAATCACTGCCTCGAAAATTCCAACTCTGCGATTGTGAAAGATGTGTCACTTCTGCATGCCTACCAAATGGTCTTCTCCCTTGGTTTATATAGGTGCCTAACCTTCCAACCAGTGCGCTCCTTCACCTTGGAGACGATGTGACCTTTAGTGTTTGTCCACATTCATTTTTTGGCTGACTTTAGTCTAAGTGGGCACGCATCCCTTGGGTAAGTCGACCGACTCACTCAAACGCGTCCACTTTCCCCTAGCCGACTCATCATTTTCGTTTGGGCGCCCAAGTCATGCCTTGACCAACCATTTCATTCATCGCACGTCTCCTTGGTCACTCCCTTTGGTGCGCCAAGCGCCTAAGGTGATCAAGCTCACCCAACCTACATTTTCCTTCCGTTTGATTGGTCTGCGTGCCTCGCCTGCTAGAACACCCAACCAATGTCCTCGTTGACCTGTCTCTAAAGTGGGGCACCCAATGCTTTGGTGGAGCGCCCACCTTACACTTCCGTCTTCGTCAAGCAATCTTTGGTGAGGTTGTTCCATGGAACGACGTGCCCAAGGAGCCCCAACCTCGCCTTATAAGAAGACTTTCGTCTCCTTAAACTGAACCAAATGTTATGTATCGCTAGAGTCGTTCTTCTTGGTTTGTGGTGGAGGAGCGCATGTTCGGTGTCGACCTCCAAACCCTGACATCCTCCTCCACTCCAAGTCGTTACTTCTCTCGACAACATCCACAGAAATATGTCGTCTCAAAGTTTGCCCGAACTCATGCCTTCGTCGCAACTGTTGGATGCCTCAAGTCTCATGCCGAAACAAAAACCCCAAATTCTTCCCAACCAACGTCCTGGTCGACCTGTCTCTAAGGTGGGGCACCCACCTTATGCTTCTGTTTTCATCAAGCAATCTTTGGTGAGGTTGTTCCAT
Source organism: Picea engelmannii (assembly GCA_009831015.1). NCBI lineage: Eukaryota > Viridiplantae > Streptophyta > Pinopsida > Pinales > Pinaceae > Picea > Picea engelmannii. The sequence goes on along the minus strand of ML777131.1, from coordinate 362,531 downwards.
GGCACAACACATCCAAGGAACCCCAACCTCACCTTATAAGAAGACCTTCATCTCCTTGAATTGAACCAAGCGCTCTGTCTCGCCCAACTCATCCATCTTGATTTGTAGTGGAGGAGTGTGCGTTCGGTGTCGACGTCCAAACCTTAACATTTGCCCTTTAGGATACTCTGCACACATGACCCACCCACATGGTATTTTCCCTATGAGATAGTCTTTACGTAGTAGGCCTTAGGTACATGATGCTTAGCTTTTTTATGTGGTGGACTTTATTCACATGGTGTTGGAGGTTTGTTTTGTCTTTTTATTTCATTTATAATTGAGGTGTCACATAGAGGCGCATAAAATTTGAAGTAATGATTAGATAAATAATAAACCCCCACACTTACCCATAAAATTTGAACTTATGATTAGATAAATACTGAGCCCTACATTAATCGAGTACCCTAGTACCTGAATTATTACATTATCTTCAAGTACTTGTCCTTTGAGATAGTCTTCACGTGGTGGGCCATACGCACATGGTGCTTGACCCACGCACACTTAAGTTAGGATTCATGCGTTGGAGCATTATGGCACGGAAAGCGCTATAGGGAAACATTTTATTGGCAATATAGTAAAGGGTATACTGTACAAAATACTCTGCACCTGCATTTTTTCTTTCATTACAGTTTCCCCCAAAATTTCTGAAGCTCGTCCCCTCCCTCGCAATTTGCATCATCCATTCAAAGCTGCATTTTTTCTTTCATTACAGTTTCCACCAAATTTCTGAAGCTTGTCCTCTCCCTCGCAATTTGCATCATCCATTCAAAGCTTTTCATCACTCGGTTGGCAATGGCAAACGCTCCATCTGCATCCTCTATCCCGCAAAACCACCGTCCGTCTCCAGTTTCCTCCTCCACCCCTACCAACACCAGCGATTATCGCTACGATGTGTTTTTAAACCATCGTGGCCCCGACATGAAGAAGGGCTTCGCTGGCCATCTCTACCATCGCCTTCGTTCACATGGAATCCGTGTCTTTCTGGACAAGCAAGAAATGCAAGAGGGAGACAACTTGACTTCTCAAATAATAGGCGCTATTAATACAGCCTCTGTCCATGTGGCCATTTTCAGTGAGAACTATGCGGAATCGAACTGGTGTCTTAAGGAGCTCGTGCTCATGTTGGAGTCGTTGAAGTCTGGAGCTACCATCATCCCCGTCTTCCACGGCGTGAAACCTGCTGATCTTCGGTGGACGCAAGGGGAATATCGAGGTTATGCTCAAGGCTTACACAAGCTCAAAGTTAAGACGGATAAAGGGAAGCGGCGATACGACCCTGACACTATAGAAGAATGGAGAAGGGCTCTTGCTCGTGTTGCCGATATAAGCGGTTTCGAGCTAGAGGCGTGTAATGGGTGAGGACTCAATTTCCCCTCTCGGTATTACTTAAGGTTGGATAGATATACATGGACGTTTCTCAGTACTAAATCTATTTATTCTCTTGTGAATAACCAGGGACGAGGGGGAGCTAGTCGAGAAGATCGACGAACGTGTGTCAAGAATAGTGAAAAAAGAACGCTTCAATGTGCCCAAATATGAAATCGGTTTGGATGTAAAGGTGAAAGATTTTGAAGCCAAATTCTTGTCGCCGCAGGATAGAGAAAAACCTCAGGCAGTGGGGATCGTGGGGTTGCGTGGTGTTGGAAAGACAACCCTAGCAAAGGAACTCTTCCATAGAAAGAGTTCATCTTTTATTAGATCCTACTTTCTCTCTGACGTCCGGGAAAATGCAAATAAAAAGTCTTTACCTTCATTGTTTGAAGAACTTGTTGATGGCTTGATTCGCTTCGATCCTCAAATATACAATGATCTTGAGAGTAAACTAGAGTCATTTAAAGAGCATCCCTCATTAGTAGTTTTAGATGGAGTAGAGCATGTTGATCAGTTAGATGCACTTTTGCGAATTAAAAAATCTCTTTCCTCCAATAGCTTAATATTGATCACATCTGGAGACAGAGATGTTCTTAAACGCTTAGCTGAAGAGGCATCAGTTTATAAGTTAACTCGCCTTAATACACAACAATCCCGAAAGCTTTTCTGCTTCCATGCCTTCGGCGAGGCCGCAGGTCCACGCCCAGGGTATGAATACCTGGTGGATGAATTTTTAACAGTATGCGAGGGGTTGCCTTTATCATTGAAAGTGCTTGGAGCATTTCTTCATGGAAAAAATGACAGATCTTATTGGGAAGACCAATTGGATATGCTTCAACAAACACTTCCCCATGAGATAGATAAAAAACTTAAAATTAGTTACGATGCCCTCAATGCAGAAGAAAAACAGATGTTTTTAGATATTGCCTGTGTTTTCATAGGTGAAAGCACTGATACGGCCATAAGAATATGGAGAGGATCAGGCTGGAGAGGTTTATTGGGGTTTCAAAGTCTACTAGAAAAGCAACTAGTGGAGGTGGATAGTGAAAATTGTATAAATATGCATGACCATCTTAAAGATTTGGGAAAA
>ML777131.1:323892-359931 GCA_009831015.1 Picea engelmannii | reverse complement strand
TTTTTTTTTATCGAAATTATACTTTTAAATATATAAATGGATTCATTTTTTTCAAATATCTTTATTACATTTGATTTTGTGCAATTTCAATAATTGATATTTACAAATTTAATCATTTTTCTAAATTTTTAACAAGATTTTAGAAAAATGACAAAAAACTATCCCACTCGTAACATGTTTAGACTGCGCTAATAAAATGAATAAAGCATGTATCAAACATTGAGGTAGCAAACATCGAGGTGGATAGTCACATGTGAAAATGCACGAGATTCCAATCCTACTTTCACTATTCCAACAAGTGGGCGGCCAAACCGACCTAACACCCAAGTTCTTACTACAAAACAATAGTGTGTCGAGCTCAACTCATGCCACACACAAATCAAGTTTACAATGGGAGCTTCTACTTAGTTTACACAAAGAACCTATGCGAAAACATAAAGGACTCTTTTTCGGCGAGTCACCCTGTGCGCCCTTCCTTCGTTGCCTCATAAAAAAACTCATCATGCTTCATCTCTGAAGTGCCTATTGCCCTTGCCTCATAATGGTGTGCCCTGCAACACCCATCTTCACCACAAAGTTCATCCGTCCACCAATTGTCTTCAAGAAAAACTCGCCATGCCTGCTCTTCGGTGCAACCTCCCTAAGGTGACACAAGTCACCCACCATGGTCGACTTGGCCCTTGGGAGGGAGCTCTCCCTCTCTATTAAATCACTGCCTCGAAAATTCCAACTCTGCGATTGTGAAAGATGTGTCACTTCTGCATGCCTACCAAATGGTCTTCTCCCTTGGTTTATATAGGTGCCTAACCTTCCAACCAGTGCGCTCCTTCACCTTGGAGACGATGTGACCTTTAGTGTTTGTCCACATTCATTTTTTGGCTGACTTTAGTCTAAGTGGGCACGCATCCCTTGGGTAAGTCGACCGACTCACTCAAACGCGTCCACTTTCCCCTAGCCGACTCATCATTTTCGTTTGGGCGCCCAAGTCATGCCTTGACCAACCATTTCATTCATCGCACGTCTCCTTGGTCACTCCCTTTGGTGCGCCAAGCGCCTAAGGTGATCAAGCTCACCCAACCTACATTTTCCTTCCGTTTGATTGGTCTGCGTGCCTCGCCTGCTAGAACACCCAACCAATGTCCTCGTTGACCTGTCTCTAAAGTGGGGCACCCAATGCTTTGGTGGAGCGCCCACCTTACACTTCCGTCTTCGTCAAGCAATCTTTGGTGAGGTTGTTCCATGGAACGACGTGCCCAAGGAGCCCCAACCTCGCCTTATAAGAAGACTTTCGTCTCCTTAAACTGAACCAAATGTTATGTATCGCTAGAGTCGTTCTTCTTGGTTTGTGGTGGAGGAGCGCATGTTCGGTGTCGACCTCCAAACCCTGACATCCTCCTCCACTCCAAGTCGTTACTTCTCTCGACAACATCCACAGAAATATGTCGTCTCAAAGTTTGCCCGAACTCATGCCTTCGTCGCAACTGTTGGATGCCTCAAGTCTCATGCCGAAACAAAAACCCCAAATTCTTCCCAACCAACGTCCTGGTCGACCTGTCTCTAAGGTGGGGCACCCACCTTATGCTTCTGTTTTCATCAAGCAATCTTTGGTGAGGTTGTTCCATGGCACAACACATCCAAGGAACCCCAACCTCACCTTATAAGAAGACCTTCATCTCCTTGAATTGAACCAAGCGCTCTGTCTCGCCCAACTCATCCATCTTGATTTGTAGTGGAGGAGTGTGCGTTCGGTGTCGACGTCCAAACCTTAACATTTGCCCTTTAGGATACTCTGCACACATGACCCACCCACATGGTATTTTCCCTATGAGATAGTCTTTACGTAGTAGGCCTTAGGTACATGATGCTTAGCTTTTTTATGTGGTGGACTTTATTCACATGGTGTTGGAGGTTTGTTTTGTCTTTTTATTTCATTTATAATTGAGGTGTCACATAGAGGCGCATAAAATTTGAAGTAATGATTAGATAAATAATAAACCCCCACACTTACCCATAAAATTTGAACTTATGATTAGATAAATACTGAGCCCTACATTAATCGAGTACCCTAGTACCTGAATTATTACATTATCTTCAAGTACTTGTCCTTTGAGATAGTCTTCACGTGGTGGGCCATACGCACATGGTGCTTGACCCACGCACACTTAAGTTAGGATTCATGCGTTGGAGCATTATGGCACGGAAAGCGCTATAGGGAAACATTTTATTGGCAATATAGTAAAGGGTATACTGTACAAAATACTCTGCACCTGCATTTTTTCTTTCATTACAGTTTCCCCCAAAATTTCTGAAGCTCGTCCCCTCCCTCGCAATTTGCATCATCCATTCAAAGCTGCATTTTTTCTTTCATTACAGTTTCCACCAAATTTCTGAAGCTTGTCCTCTCCCTCGCAATTTGCATCATCCATTCAAAGCTTTTCATCACTCGGTTGGCAATGGCAAACGCTCCATCTGCATCCTCTATCCCGCAAAACCACCGTCCGTCTCCAGTTTCCTCCTCCACCCCTACCAACACCAGCGATTATCGCTACGATGTGTTTTTAAACCATCGTGGCCCCGACATGAAGAAGGGCTTCGCTGGCCATCTCTACCATCGCCTTCGTTCACATGGAATCCGTGTCTTTCTGGACAAGCAAGAAATGCAAGAGGGAGACAACTTGACTTCTCAAATAATAGGCGCTATTAATACAGCCTCTGTCCATGTGGCCATTTTCAGTGAGAACTATGCGGAATCGAACTGGTGTCTTAAGGAGCTCGTGCTCATGTTGGAGTCGTTGAAGTCTGGAGCTACCATCATCCCCGTCTTCCACGGCGTGAAACCTGCTGATCTTCGGTGGACGCAAGGGGAATATCGAGGTTATGCTCAAGGCTTACACAAGCTCAAAGTTAAGACGGATAAAGGGAAGCGGCGATACGACCCTGACACTATAGAAGAATGGAGAAGGGCTCTTGCTCGTGTTGCCGATATAAGCGGTTTCGAGCTAGAGGCGTGTAATGGGTGAGGACTCAATTTCCCCTCTCGGTATTACTTAAGGTTGGATAGATATACATGGACGTTTCTCAGTACTAAATCTATTTATTCTCTTGTGAATAACCAGGGACGAGGGGGAGCTAGTCGAGAAGATCGACGAACGTGTGTCAAGAATAGTGAAAAAAGAACGCTTCAATGTGCCCAAATATGAAATCGGTTTGGATGTAAAGGTGAAAGATTTTGAAGCCAAATTCTTGTCGCCGCAGGATAGAGAAAAACCTCAGGCAGTGGGGATCGTGGGGTTGCGTGGTGTTGGAAAGACAACCCTAGCAAAGGAACTCTTCCATAGAAAGAGTTCATCTTTTATTAGATCCTACTTTCTCTCTGACGTCCGGGAAAATGCAAATAAAAAGTCTTTACCTTCATTGTTTGAAGAACTTGTTGATGGCTTGATTCGCTTCGATCCTCAAATATACAATGATCTTGAGAGTAAACTAGAGTCATTTAAAGAGCATCCCTCATTAGTAGTTTTAGATGGAGTAGAGCATGTTGATCAGTTAGATGCACTTTTGCGAATTAAAAAATCTCTTTCCTCCAATAGCTTAATATTGATCACATCTGGAGACAGAGATGTTCTTAAACGCTTAGCTGAAGAGGCATCAGTTTATAAGTTAACTCGCCTTAATACACAACAATCCCGAAAGCTTTTCTGCTTCCATGCCTTCGGCGAGGCCGCAGGTCCACGCCCAGGGTATGAATACCTGGTGGATGAATTTTTAACAGTATGCGAGGGGTTGCCTTTATCATTGAAAGTGCTTGGAGCATTTCTTCATGGAAAAAATGACAGATCTTATTGGGAAGACCAATTGGATATGCTTCAACAAACACTTCCCCATGAGATAGATAAAAAACTTAAAATTAGTTACGATGCCCTCAATGCAGAAGAAAAACAGATGTTTTTAGATATTGCCTGTGTTTTCATAGGTGAAAGCACTGATACGGCCATAAGAATATGGAGAGGATCAGGCTGGAGAGGTTTATTGGGGTTTCAAAGTCTACTAGAAAAGCAACTAGTGGAGGTGGATAGTGAAAATTGTATAAATATGCATGACCATCTTAAAGATTTGGGAAAAGCCATTGCAAAGGAAACAGGATTGCGGCGTCCTCTTGGGCCTTTGACAGATAACAACGCTTGTTTGATGCAGAACTCCTCTTCTGTAAGCGCTTAATCATTCAACTCTTAGTAGTTTATTCAATAAAAATCTCTGTACAGTTTTGTAATTCTTCATCGTTTATGAATAATGAACAGGTGATAACAGAGCTGCGGAGAAAAATCGATGATTTGTTGCAGCAATCATCTGTAAGTGCACAATCTAATCCTTTATATATTTTCCAATAAAATCTCTGTACAATTTGTTACTTTGGATCCTTTTTTTTCAAAAAACGAACAGGTAATAGAAGAAGTGTGGGGATTTATGCTAATGGTCCTCATAATCCTTATGAACAATGAACAGGCGATAACAGAGCTGCGGGGAAAAATCGATGATTTGTTGCAGCAATCGTCTGTAAGCGCACAATCTAATCAATTATAGATTTTGCAATAAAATCTCTGAACACTTTGTTATTTTTGATGGTTGTTTCAAAAAACGAAAAGGTAATAGAGGAAGTGGCTAATGGTCATTATAATCCTTATGAACAATGAATAGGCGATAACAGAGATGCCTGGAAAAATCGATGATTTGTTGCAGCAATCATCTGTAAGTGCACAATCTTCAATCGTTTATAGATTTTCCAATAAAAATCTCTGTACTATTTGTTATTTTGGATCTTTTTATCAAAAAACAAACAGGTAATAGAAGAAGTGTGGGGATTTATGCTAATGGTCCTTATAATCCTTATGAACAATGAATAGGTGATAACAGAGCTGCGGGGAAAAATCGATGGTTTGGTGCAGCAATCATCAGTAAGTGCACAATCTTCAATCTCTTATAGATTTTCAATAAAAATCTCTGTACAATTTGTTATGTTTGATCGTTTTTTCAAAAAACGAACAAGTAATAGAAGAAGTATGGTTTTTTATGCGAACGGTCCTTATAATCCTTATGAACAATTAACAGGTGGTCGATGGTTTGCGGGAAAAAATCGATGGTTTGGTGCAACAATCATCTGTAAGTGCATAATCTTCAATCCTTTATAGATTGTCCAATAAAAATATCTGTACAATTTGTTATGTATAATCGTTTTTTAGAAAAACGAACAGGTATAAAAAAAACACGAACAGATATAAAAGAAGCGCGGGGATTTATGCTAATGGTCCTTATAATGATGATGGTGATTTGGAGTATGCCGCGAAGACGTTGAACAACTTGAAACTGAAGATGCAGTACCCAAATCTCATATTGCTTTGCTAATTAAGGCATGGTTATCATACAAAAAGCAAAGCAGAGGAATGCTGTTTTTACAATAGTGCATATATGGCTGTTGTATTGGGACAGTATCAGAGAGAGCTTTCGGACGCCCCATGTCAATGTCTAGAGGTCATGCCGATTTGTTGTAAAGTTTTGTGGCCCTCTTTAAACTTGTGCTAGTTATTAATTCAATTTCTTTCTAAGACAATAAGACAATGGAATATGTGCTGGAAAAACTTATCATAATTTAGAATGTCAAACCAGCAGTGAGGACAGCTATTACTGGCTGCTATCAGTCAATGCAGGCTGACTGATTTATCACTGTTATTTAAGGAAAATTACTTCATTTGAAATAATCAGTTGGTGGTCCATAAGGGGGCAAGCTTTCACTCCTGCCAGACCCAAACCTGTTTCCTTACTCAGAAGAAGACGAGCTCTTAGCCAAGCAGAAGCAGTTTTAGGCCATACTCCAGGGCCAAAACTGAGTATTTCAAGGAAGGGATTTTAGTACAAAGTTGAAACCAATATTTCATTTAGGGTATTTGAAAACTGTGAATATAAATTTGAAGAAATTTTCAATTTTCTATTGTTTAATTTGCATATCTGAATGTGAATGTATCCATGGATTCACAACCCTAGGACATTAGGATTCTATACACTTAATCACTTAAATCTGCAAATCCAACAATATCTCTGTATTTCTAGTATATTAAACAAATAACTATATTTAATAAAAACTAAAAATGCAAATTTACATATCATCATATATGATAACAAGAAAAAAGAGACTCTAAAAACAATTATTTTAATTTTATTTAAAGTAATTTGAAAAAAATATTTTCATACTAAGGTACAAGATAGCATACTTTTTTCTAAGAGTCAGTGCATTTTATATTGAGCTACTGGTATCGAACTGTATGCAATTGGAAGTTGAGAAACGTTTGGTAAATATTACAAGGATTTCTGCACTATTCAATTTGCTGTAAATCGATTTCTAGAATTTGCTGAAGTGATTGAATTAGTTTGTTTACTCATTTGAGAAGATATTGGATAGAGAGGAAATCAACTCAGATTTAAGATTGTAAGGTTTGTAATAAATAAAACAAAAATGTGATCCTAAAATAAATGGTATTAAGTGGAGATTAAATTAGTTCCTTTCGAGTTGTTCTTTTATTCATGACGTTACAAATTTGAATTTGAACCAACTTTTATTGTATCTACATACACGTTCCACATATCAAACATATAATCACAATTTATTATTATGTTGGTTATATCTAAATTATAATAACCATTGGTTTTTTAAAGGTTTGTAAACTTAATTATTCATGTGATTGATGGATATATGCTTTATCTCCTTCTTGTTAAGCTTATAGGTGTATATCTATTGGAAATGGCTAGCATTAATAAGCTTTTAATTACATATAAGTTTTTAATGGACAAGATTTCATATGTTATGAATATTCTTTGTCATCACAACAAATAAAAAATTGTGATTTCAAACATTAACTTCTTTGCATGACAAAAGATATCCGTTAGTCATTAAAAAAAAAAGTGATTAACATAACAATAATGATTAACAAATGATTTATTACATTTAAATTTAAAGGTTTTACTATGATTTTTTTTTTACTCGTCACTCTACTCCAGGGTTCCATGAGTTTTTAATATGGATACCATTTAAATATATATTTTTTCCAGTTAGTGGATGGGTGTGTGGCTGCATGTATGTGAAACATGCCAGGATCCGCATCGGTGTTTCAGATGACGAGGCATGGTGTCAACATTTCAATCATTTAAATATTTTTTTAGCTGTTAGTCGGTGGGTGCGTGTGTCCGCGATGTGAAGCGTCCCAGTATCCGTGTAACCGTTTCAATTAACCAGGCGTGGGTGGGTGCATGTGTCCACGATGTGAAGAATCCCACTATCCGCGTTGCCATTTCAATTAACCAGGCGTTTCAATTAATGAGTCATATATCTCTTCATGCCAAAATTTGTATGTTTTATCCTTGCAGGTTAGAGTTGAGGCTTTTTAATGTTTTAAGATTACCATCGAGTTGAGGGTTTTGGCTTTTAAAACATTCATGAATATTACTGCAAACATATAGGCTTTGGAGATGTTTTCTCTCACTTGCATTTCGCCTCAAGTTTAGCTTTTCATGTTATGGACTTGTCTTATTTTAAGGGTTTTATCTTTTTAATGTTCGAGGGTTTGTGAATATTAATAAAAAGATATTGGCTTTGGAAGTAGTTTCTTCTACATGCATTCCACTTAACATAGTTTTTTTCCTTTCCATGTGGAATTTTATTGTCAATTCTGAGTATCGATATTTTTGAGAGGTGATAATAATATCTTCCAATTTTTTTTGGCTTATAATTTTCATTTCATGTACCACCTCTTTGTTCACACTTGTAATTATCAAATTTGTTCATCAGGGTTGTTAAGAGTTTTGACATTTGGAAGATGAAAATAATTGTGGACAAGGTTTTGCAGAAGGTAAAGTTTGTTATCGAGTAATCGCCACATTCAGTTTTTCAGAACCTACAAACCCTTAGCGCAACATGTCTTGAGACATGGCGTGCGGTCTCCTTTCTTAGGAGCGAAAAATGTGGTGTAAGAACCATCTCGACATATGTTATCATCTCTTTACCCATTTTTCTTTGAATTCCACTAAAATTTACTATGTGGGTATATTGTTTCCATGCTAATTTATGGGTGGAGGGTTTGCTATGATTTGAATATTATGTTTCGAGAGTCTCTGTTTTCAGTTGTGGTTTAAAAAGTTGATTTCATTTCTTGAACCTCTGTCCATACAGCTAAAAGAATTGCCATGTATTCTCTTTTGGGTCCTTTACTGGCCATTTTATTTCAAAGGGTTAGCATGAATATATTCATAAGTTCTATATTTTTATTTTTTTTAATTGTTGAGAGAGTTTATATTGATTAATGAACCAGTAAAAATGTAGACTTAGACTTGCTATATGATGTTAGTGTGTTTCTAACTCATGATATGTTATAAATTGTGTAAACCTTTCTGTCATTGTATGTTATCAGTTGTTTGTCACCTTCAAAGACAAGCTAAATATGTATTTGGACACTAAGAAGGTTAATAGAGTTACATACAAATGAGATCGCAACAAGTATCCAAAGAGACTTTACAATGAGCTATTCCCTTCATGATTATCTTTTTCCATTTTTTAAGAGATGTTGTAAAGTTATTCATTAAGTTTTAAATCGTTTGAGCTTTAGAATAGTAAAGAGCACGTCACAAATGAAAACTAATCATAACTAGCATAACTACACATAATTGTGACTGATAAAGGTCAATAGAGATATTTATGTTACAAACCCTAATTCTAGCATAAACCCTAATTAAAGTTTGTAAATGATATAAGCCTATCGACGTTCATCAACCATATAATTATGGCTGTGCTAGTATATACCACAGTGAATTAAGCATAACAAATTGTTGTGTTAAAGGCGTGTTATTGGTTGTCACCATTCATATAGTGCTTTCAATTATCAATAAAAGGAAAGAAAAAAACAAGCATTCCACTTTGCTACTTAAAAGTAGATTAAACCTGGGTTGCCAATTGTCACATGGTGATAAAAATTTGATAGTGCAATCATCCATTTAGCAAATTAACACTAAGGCAATGCTATTTCCCTCACCAAATATATTTATGATGAGATAACACTATTTAAGGTCGTGTTGGCATATGCTCTTAGTGAAGTTTAACATATAACCATCACACCATATAAGAAACATATTGAAGAATGTATTTGACATATGATCTTAGTAAAGTTTAAGATATAACCATCACATCATATAAGAAACATATCGAAGAAAATCTAACTTTCAAAGTCCCTTTCAGATGGTGTTGAAAAGATTTAGTATGTCACTAGTATGTGCACAAAGGGTGCTCAGACTTTGAGATGGTGTTGAAAAGATTTAGTATGTCACTAGTATGTGTACAAAGGGTGTTCCTATCTAAGAGAGAATTTTTGGTTTTTGTCATGTCATTTGATGCAATTAGGAGCTATTTTGCAATATATTTGCATAGTTTCTTATGATATTATGACTAGTACACTCAAATGCATGCATAAGTCTATACGGTGCTTTCATTTAATATCTATAACTACAAAAGCTTTGATTCTTGAACTTAAAATTTACAAATGGGTTGTTAGTTTTAAAGGTCAATCTCTTGATATGTCACATATTGTATTCCTTCCATACCTCAAAGCCTTTAACATTTGGGTCACCTTCCTAGAAAGATAAAAAAACATCATATGTTTTCATATCCATAATGAGATGTTTGGCAACTATCTTGAGTCAATTATCGAGTCCCAAGTGAGCTATGTGCACATGTTATATACAATAAAATGATACTATCTCTACAAGAAATACTACCAAGGATACACCACTTGACAATGGTGAGGATGGCTCCACATGAAACATGTTGATAAATTTATGTGAAAACTAGATAGGTGGAGAATTGATGTTGAGAGATGCTCGATATTGAAAAAGTTAGCATTGAGGCTCATTATTAGCCATTCATTTGTCTGCATGCCATTGTTTTTTTCATGACTAAATCATTGTAGTTCAAACATATTGCGTTTTTTTAGAAGCTCACTTTTGTTTATGCTTTGGATTTCTCGGTTTGGAGTTCAATGTATTTTTTTTTGGATTTCTCAGTTTTCATTTCCTATTTTATGTTATCATTGCATGGTGTCATTGGCTCAGATATAACATCTTCATATTCCTTGTTTCCCATAGGTGTCTTGAGCTTTTATCCTTGCCTTTGCTCTCTAGAATCCCTCTAGGATATTCTCCATGCCATCCTAGAGGTAGCCTCCTCTACCTCTGCTTACAATTTACAATTTTTTCATTAGTGCCAAAGGATATAACTATTGTAGTACCACCAAAGGGACATTGGGAATCTGGATATGTTCTGAATAATCTAAACTTGATTTCCCTTGTAGTCACAGGAATTATTTTTTATGGCAGTATGGTGTCGGTCTGTATCCTGACAATGAATGCGTGCAATTTCATGGTATTTTGAAGGCTTTTAAGGACCCACAAGGAGATAAATCAGGGAAACAAGACCTCAATATTTTTAATCTTTTCTCTGGTCTCAAAATTTAGGAATTTCGAGCAACAATGTATGATTCAATTTATAGAAATCATGAATACACTTTTGTAGGAAACACAATAGTTAGTTGTTTTGGAGACAAAATTCAATAAACTCAAGCATATAGTAGAAACAATAAACACAAAATCTCTTTCAATAGCATCAAATCAATGGGTCTCAATGCAAGGGAATAATGAGGAAGAAAACACAGTAGAAAAAATGATAGAAGCCATGGACATAGCATAACAAGATCCATCTTGCAATAACGACAGAGCCGATGAAGTTGCAATCCACCACTCATTCCTTTAGTTTATGTTTTATAAAGCAATCAATTTTCTAGGAGTCTTTTTAAGAATCAATACCTGTAGACACTTTTTGAAAATCTTGTCAAAGGATGTCAAAACATTATGAGTAATTTCTTGGACAAACCTATTCATAGTGAATTGGAATGATACTATGTATGTACTTTTAGTGTTTCTGTTAGGGTCCTAACCCGCACATAGGTAGAGCAATATATTCGGATGTAATAAAAGTCAATATTAATAAGGCCTTTTAAAAAAATAGAATAAGGCGGATGTAAGAAAACCTAATAGAAGCTTCTGCTTCTAGAAGGATCTTCCTCTAAATGCTTCTCTTGATAGACATATTTAGTATAAATAAGGGTCGAGGGTATGAAAACCCTAGCTTGGAGATTATTGTAACAGAGCGCTGCTCGACTGGAGGTTGCCCCCTCGAAGAGACCTGTGAACATTGCTTTCTGAATCAAAGTGTTATTTATTTTGTTGTTCTGATATCATTTTTGTGTTATTGTGGATATTCTACTGGTTACATTACTATTATTATGCCATTTCTAGCATTTTATTTTTGTTCTGCATACTTTTTATATCTGGTATATTACAAGTGGTATCAGAGCACTTTCCTTGGCAGAAATTGTGGGAATTTTTTTTTCAGGGTAGAAACATATTCTGGCGTCTTTAAGCCACAAAGATCTGTCGTTATGCACATAAACCGACAGTTGAGGGATTCATACACGCAGGAAATACAAGTGGTTCTTAAGCGCACATCTGTTGGCCACCCTTGTAACCCCTGTTGGTACCCCTTCGAGTGGTAGCGCATTAGACAACACTTGTGTACGAATCAACCTAGATTTCCTGAAGCCCTCTTTAGATAAACTGATTGACCACCTGATTGTTATAGTGCCACTGAGAACAACACTCGGGAAGATACTCTCTAGTACCTGGGTAGTCAGGTAGTACGGCTAAGGGTATGGGCTATCCTCCTTAGTTAGTGCCTTGAGATATTGGGCCGAGTACTATTGTTGGAACCCACATGTATATCAGAGAGCCATAGCACAGGGAAAACCCTTGTCTGTAGAACCCTTGAATACCTAACCCTTGGGGGACAGAAACATAAACAAATTAAAACAGACAAGATTGGTTGCAGCGCAATTGTGTTCGGGTTGTCAAATCACTACACTTTTCTTACTGGTTAAGCATTTGGGTATTTCATCGCTGCATTATTCTTCAGACCAGAGTATAACTCCGCAGGTGTAAAAAAAAAAAAAAAAAGTCTGGAATTTTTTTCACCATTATTTGAGACCTATTCCATTGGATTCATCTCTTCGCCCTTATCACATTCATCCATATCATTTTTCGGAAAAAAAATTTGACCCCGCTCGCCCCTTTTCAGTTCACCTATCCTCATGGCCCATACCCGTAGCCAAGACCTGGAAGCTCGCTTCAACACCTTGCAATCTGGTCTCCTCAAGACCCAAAAAGAAGTAAAACAACTCAGTGCCAATGTTGCCTCCATCGATACAACCATCAATACAACCATAAATACAACCATGTAGTCCTCAATGGAGGAAGTCAAACACAAACTAACCACCCAGCTTGAACCTGTCTTTTCATCACTCTGCACCAAACTGAAGATCCCTACAGATTCTTATAATTGTGATGAAAAATATTTCCCGGGCCACAAGTGTAAGGAACAAAAGCTTTTTATGGACATATCTGAGGATATTTCAGAAGAGGATGTTGAAACTCCCCTTGTGTCAGAGTCACATGAAATCACTGACATAATCCCTCCCTTAGACCCTTCCGAAGTGGAACCGGTCATTTCCGTCAATGCTCTCACTTGATTCTCCGCTCCCCAAACCCTCAAGTTAATCGGTTACATCAAGCATTGAAAGGTCATCATTCTAGTTGATAGTGGAAGCACCCATAATTTTATTCATCACCGCATTGCCCAAGAAACTCATTGCTACGTCCATGCCATCAACAATTTTTAAATCATGATTGCCAATGGTGGTTCAATGAAATGTGGAGGGTGCTGTGAAAATGATCGTCTCCAAATCGATGACTACCACCTAAAATTCCATATGTTTGCTATCGACATGGGCAGTTGTGACATTGTGTTGGGTGCAGTCTGGCTAAGGACTTTGGGTCCCATTCTCATTGATTTTAAAGAATTAACCATGCAATTCGACCAGGAAGGCCACCAATATAAATTCCAAGGCATCACTACTGGTTCACCTGAGGTCATTAGTTCCCATCGCATGGAAAAGCTGCTAAAAAAAGGTCATTCTGGTGTCATTTCCCAACTCCATGCCATACAAGCAACAGAGACACTCCCAGTGCCGCAAGACCTCCAAGCCCTCCTTTCTAAACATCAAATGGTATTTTTCACTCCCCAAGGACTCCCTCCTTCTCGTGGTGTTCATGATCATTCCATTCCCCTTGTACCCAGAAGCCTTCCTCCCAATATCCGTCTGTATCGCCACCCCTTTTCACAGAAAAATGAAATTGAGAAAATGGTCCAGGAACTCCTTACTGCAAACAATATCCACCCTAGTATGAGCCCTTACTCTTCTCCTGTACTCATGGTCCTGAAGAAAGAAGGTTCTTGGAGAATGTGTCTTGACTTCCGTGCCCTCAACAAACTAACCATTAAAGACAAATTTCCCATGCCTGTCATTGATGACCTCCTGGATGAATTTAGTGGCACCCGATTCTTTACTAAACTTGATCTTCGCTCGGGCTATCACTAGATATGTATGAAAGAGGCAAACATTCCCAAGACGAGATTTTGAACTCATGAAGGGCACTATGAGTTTTTGGTCATGCCTATTGGCTTGTGTAATGCCCCCTCCACCTTCCAAAGCCTCATGAATCATGTCTTCCATCCCTTTCTCCATCATTTTGTCTTAGTTTTCTTTGATGATATCCTCATTTATTGCAAAACCTGGAAAAACCATCTTACTCATGTGGATCGAGTTCTCCATCTACTCTCTCAACACCAAATTTTCCTAAAACAGTCTAAATGTGCTTTTGGTGCCTCAGAAGTAGAATACTTGGGTCATCTGGTTGGAAAGGATGGCCTCAGGGTGGATCCGAAAAAGATTGAAGCTATGCGAGACTGGACGCACCCAAAGACTCTCAAAAGCTTGCATGGATTTCTGGGATTAATAGGGTATTATCGCAAGTTTGTTAAGAATTATGGAAAGATTGCAGCACCTCTCACTGCTCTCCTAAAAAAGAACTCTTTCACTTGGACTCCGGCCGCTGCTCAAGCTTTTAAAACCTTGAAGATGGCCATGTGCACCACTCCAGTTCTGGCCCTTCCTGATTTCACAAAGACCTTTGTGTTGGAATGTGATGCCTCGGGGAAAGGAATCGATGTTCTCCTTATGCAAGAGGGTCGACCTTTGGCCTTCACCAGTAAGAAACTATTTGAAAAGAATTCTAGAAAACCCATCTATGAAAAAGAAATGTTGGCTATTTTGCATACCATTGATCTATGGCACCCTTATCTCTTGGGGGAACATTTCCAAATTAAGACAGACCATCAAAGCCTCAAGTACTTTCTGGAACAACACATTTCCTCCCCGGAGCATAAAAAATGGGTGAATAATCTCTTTGGATATGATTATGAGATCATTTACAAGAAAGGAAAAGAAAATGTGGTGGTGGATGCACTGTCCCGAAAATATGAAGAAGAAGGATCCCTTTTTTCTCTTTTCACTAGATTAGCTCCAAGCTGTTCGCTAGGAATGGCTACAAGATCCGAAAAGTTTACATCTAATCCAGCAATTGCAGATCAATGCTCCAACTCCCCCCGGGTACTCTTCGCTCCAGGATGAGATTCAATACAAAGGCCATTTCTATTTAATTAAACAATCAAAGCTTAAATCCACAATACTTTCTGACTCCTGAGCTTCATGCTACACCCACAGTGGGGCACTCCGGGTTCACCAAAACCTATGACAGGATCAAAAGTTCTTTTTCTTGGAATGGTATGAAACATGACATCCGTAATTTTGTCGCTGAATGTGATGTGTGTCAACGCAACAAGGGAGAAACAGTGAAATCTCTGGGCACACTACAACTTCTTCTGATTCCACCTGTTATTTGGAAGGATATCTCTATGGAATTTATTACCGGCTTACCCAAATCGGGAAATAAATCAGTCATAATGGTGGTTGTGGATCGCCTTTCCAAGTATGCTCATTTATGCACTCTTCAACACCCCTTTACTGCATCCACGGTGGCTCAAATTTTCATGGACGAGGTCTTCAAGCTTCATGGCATGCCGCACTCTATTGTTTCTGATCGTGACCCAACTTTCACAAGCAATTTTTGGCAAGAACTGTTCAAGCTACAGGGCACCCAATTGCATCTCAGCACAAATTATCATCCCCAAATTGATGGTCAAACATAAGTTGTCAACAAGTGTTTGGAAACATATCTGAGGTGTTTTACCTCTGAAAAGAAAAATCAGTGGGCTCAATGGTTACCCCTAGCTGAATGGTGGTACAACACTTCCTACCATACAGCTACATGCATGACTCCTTTTGAAGCGGTATATGGACATAATCCACCTTCAGTTCTCTCATACTTACCAGGTACCTCAAAGGTCCAGGCGGTTGACCAAACACTTACAATTCAAGAGGATATTCTCCGTACCGTCAAAGAGAACTTGGCCATGACACATAATCGCATGAAGAAAAAGCAGATCAAGGTTGCTCTGAACGTCAATTTGCAGAAGGGGATCAGGTGTTTCTGCGACTCCAACCATATAAGAAAACTTCCCTCAAGGTCGAGCATTTTCAGAAGCTAGTGCCCAAATTTTATGGTCCTTATACAGTTCTCAAGTGTGTGGGACAAGTCGCCTATCCGTTAGCTCTGCCTAGTCATTCGAAGCTACATCCTATTTTTCATGTTTCATGGTTAAAAATGGTGATTGGAACTAGGTGCCAAATTCAAACCAACCTTCCCGAGTTAGCTAAATAAGGATCCATTTGGCTACAACCAGAAGCAGTTTTGGACCAGTGTGAGCGTCTTCTGCGTCAGAGAACCATCAAGGAAGTGTTAGTCCAGTGGAAAGATACAACTCCAGTAGATGCCACTTGGGAACCAACTACCATTCTGCAACAGTTTCCACATCTCAAGCCTTGAGGACAAGGCTGTTTTTAAGGGGGCGAACATGTTAGGGTCCTAACCCGCACATAGGTAGAGCAATATATTCAGATGTAATAAAGGTCAATATTAATAAGGCCTTTCAATAAAATAGAATAAGGCAGATGTAAGAAGACCTAATAGAAGCTTCTGCTTCTAGAAGGATCTTCCTCTAGATGCTTCTCTTGATAGACATATTTAGTATAAATAAGGGTCGAGGGTATGAAAACCCTAGCTTAGAGATTATTGTAACAGATTGCTGCTCGACTGGAGGTTTCCCCCTCGAAGAGGCCCATGAACATTGCTTTCTAAATCAAAGTGTTATTTCTGTTGTTGTTTTTATATCATTTCTGTGTTATTGTTGAGATTATGCTGGTTATATTACTGTTATTCTTCCATTTCTAGCATTTTATTTATGTTCTGCATACTTTTTATATCTGGTATATTACATTTTCAAGTTCTTCTGCAACCATTTTGATAACACACATTTCCTAGTTTTTTTTTTTTAAATAAAGAAATAGTAGCCATGCAATCCAAGTGTTCAATTGAGTACTTTGTGTTAGTAATAATATACTCACAAATAAAACATGTAAGAGTAGACATCATTATACACACAAAAAAAACTATATTGAATAACTTAGTTCATTGATCTCATAGTAAACTAGTACACACTTATATACATCAAGCTTGGTCTAAAGATAGTCACACTATATTAGCCACACAATCAATCTGGTTGAGAAAATATCTCAACCACACACCAAAATAGGAGACTTTGGTGAAGATAATCTCTCTCACACTCAACTATCTAACAACCTCCTAAACTATAGGATCAAACCACTCATCTAGAGATTGTTTTCAACCTTACAATAATAATTCACAACCTCCTCACACATTAATTAGTAAGACAAGTAGCAGTTACTAATCCAGGTGGATATCGGTGGCCACCCACCTATTCCAACTGGCTCACTTATAGATTTCATCTTGGCAGTTTCAATTTTCATATTGGCAATTTGTTTTCCTAGTTTTCAGGTCCTGAACTTCTGGGGTCGTTTTGAGGCCCTAAACAACATTTTTAGGGCTACCAAATGTCAAACTATTATCAGAGTTAGGGTTTGATGACATAATGTGTAGTCCTCAGATAGACATTTCCAATGGGCTATCATGTGCCTAAAATTAAGATCGTATGAAAAAGTTATGACCCTGGGAATTTGATGTACTAACTTACCCCAATGGGGCCCACATGAGTTTTGGTGCTTCATCTCCTAGGGTTAGGTTTTTGGATGTCTAGGGATTTGGCATTCATATTTGATGTAAAAATGCCTTTAGAGCCTCATTGTACTAATATTCTTGTGAATGAGCATAGTCTTCACATCCCTTCACAGAGATAAGTTGCCACCATTCTAGCAAGTTTGTTTCAGTCTACATTTTACAGTTTCAACATATTTCTTATTTAAAAGAAGTCAAGTTTTACTATATCCCTGTTATTATTCACTATGTCTCTTTGTTAATATTATATATCAATATTTTCATTTCGTTCTGCTCATAAATATGGATTAGTGGTATCAGAGAGGTCTCCTCCTTGTCATTCTTAGTGCATGTCCCCGACGAGGTCAGGGTATAGAGAGTTGGGTCTCGAGCTTGTTTTTCTTGAGGACAAATTCTCTTGCACACAAAAAAAACCTTCCATGACGGGTAAAAATAAATATGACGGGACATGAGATCCTTTTAAAATGTTGCTCGAGGAATCCCTCAAGTGACAGAGGAACAATATGATGGACAACTTTGCACAAATCCTTCGACGACTGTCGACAAGAAATGCATCTAGCTCAAGCAGAGGCACCACCCCATTCAAGGTATAGATCAATTTTGATATTCCTATATTTGAAGTTCAAATAGATGCAGATGTCATAGATAAATGGTTAAACCTTCTAGAAGGTTATTTTTTTTCCACAACGTTTTTGATAGAGAAAAGATTACACTTGCACTCCTCAAGGCCATCCCCCATGTCAAATATTGGTGGGAGACTTTTTGTGAGAAAAAGGAAATAGAGGGATCTACATTATTTGCAGTTGCACCCACTTGAGGTTCCTTCAGGGATGATATTAAGGAACAATACTACCCTGTTGGAAGTTATGACGACTTGTATACAAGATGGACCACACTATGGTAGGAAAGATACCAAACAATGTCAGAGTTCACTAATGTCTTCCATACCTTTCTCACCAAGATGGGTATCAAATATTATGAGCAAAATTTGGTGTTTAAGTACCGCTACGACCTACATAGATACATCCAGATATAAATGGAGTTTTTGGAAATCTCATCCTTGGGTGTAGCCTATTGATATGCTGTCAAAATCGAGAAGAATATTAAACAAAAGAAGTGACAATTTGGGTCTGGGAACCCCTCACAATAGAAGCAGAGAAAGGGAAACCATAACCCACAGAACCAAGGGAAAATAAAATATGGAAAGCCTCAGGACAACTGGTATAAGCCGTAAACAAAGAAGGACAATGGAAATACTAAGAAAGACACCAGGAAGTGGTGCAAATTCCATAAGAGCCTCTGGTATAGCATTGTTGATTGTCGCTCAAAGAAGTCATTGGTAGTGGAGGGGAAATCCTCTGAGTCAGATGCAAGTTTCGACTCAGAGTCAGAACCGGAAAAGGGGAGACAGATTATTGACGTGGAACCTAGTGCCACCGTTTCTACCACTAAGATCCATCCTGGTGAACTTGATGAGATAGAGGAAGGCGAGCACCTTTTTCATTCACATATGTGGGTGAAGGGTACTCCATTGTACTCCATCGTTGACGATAATAGCCAAAATAACCTCATCTCAATGGAGGTCATCAAGCGGTTGACCCTGTTGACAACGCCACACCTATAGCCATACACCATCAGATGGCTCCACCAAGGAAGCGATCTTCGCGTCAGCCAACAATGTCGCCTGTCCTATGACATCAAGCCCTTTAAATATGAGGTATTATGTGATGTCACTCCCCTTTAAGTTTGTGATGTTCTTTTGGGCCAACCTTATTTGTGGAAATGCCATATTGCATGTCTAGGAATCATAGTGTTATTATTACTGTGGACAAGAAATTGTATAGGATACCCGAGGTAGTCCCACCTATTGCCATTTTCTTGATCTCTTCCAAGCAATGTAGGAAGGTCATCACTCAGACCGAGAAGTTTGTATTCTTCATGATTCACTCTCAAAGTGAGCGAAAGGTTGCATCCACATCCATGGCCTCCGCGGTCGATCTCTCCATACCGTAGAATCAAGTGGACAAGGTTGTGGAAGAATACAAAGACGTCTTCTCCTCACCCATTGGGGTACCTTTACATTGTCAGGTCAAGCATTCAATCGATCTGACCCCCGTCACACCGCTACCCAATGGGCCAGTCTATAGCCACTCTCTGTTAGAAAATGAGGAGATCAAGTGTCAGATATAAGAACTTCTCCAAAAGGGGCACATCTGACCTAGGGCATCACCATGTGTAATACCAATCATGCTTGTGCAGAAGAAAGATCAGACATAACAACTCTGCATCGATTATCGAGCCATAAATAAAATCACAGTTAGGAACTGATACCCGATTCCCTGAATGGATGATCCCCTTGACCAAGTCAAGGGGACCAAATACATCTGTAAGATTTATCTAAATTCTAGCTACCATCAGGTCCCAATAGAGAAGACAGATGTAATGAAAACTGTCTTCAAGTCCAAAGAAGGTCTTTTCAAATGGTTGGTCATGCCCTTTAGTTTGACAAATTCCCCAACAACTTTCATGAGGATGATGGGTGATATCTTGCATCCTTTCACCAATTATTTTTTGGTGGTGTATCTTGATGACATCCTCATCTACAACAAGACTTCGACATAACACTTGCATCATATTCAACAGGTCCTACACACTCTGTGACAACAAAAACTATATGCAAATTTGAAAAAATGCTCCTTCGACATTGACAGGGTCCAATACCTAGGATACATTGTTGATGAGCATGGGGTGCATGTTGATCCCACTAAGATATAGGTCATTCATGACTGGCCATCCCCAACCACACTCACTGAGCTTTAGATATTTTTAGGCCTCTCCAATTTCTATCGCAAGTTCGTGTTGGGATTCTCCCATATTGCATGGGCCCTCATCCAAGTAACCAGGGGTGGTGGTAAGGAAAAGTTCGTGTGGGGCGTGTCGCAACAACAAGCATTCGATGATTTTAAGAAACGCTTATACTCAACCCCAATGCTCTCATTACTCGACCTGCAACAACCCTTTGAGATTAAGACATATGCTTCAGACTATGCTGTAGGCGCAGTCATCACTCAACACAGACACCTCATGGCCTATCATAGTGAGACACTATCAGATTTTTTCCATAAGTACCATACTTACGACAAAAAAATTTACTCCATTTTGGAAGCCTGCTGCCAATGGAGGCATTACATTCTCGGGAAGGAGATAGTCATCCACACCGATCATAAGTCATTGTAGTTCATGCAGACATAGGGAAAATTGCAAAATGACTGCCATCAGAAGTGATCCACATACTTGCAGCAGTTCCATCTCAACATAAAGTATAAGACAGGAAACACCAACCACATCGCTGATTTCCTCATCCTCCCTCGAGTTACAACACTCACCACAGTGATAAACTCCTGTGACCATGAGACCTTCGGGCGGCCCCAACTCTGTGAGAGAGATCCTGTCTTCTCCGCCACCTACCAGATGCTGGGCGCAAAAACAATTGTCACTAATTTCAGTATTCAGGATGGGTTGTTGTGTCATCTGGGCCATCTTTGTGTTCCATCACGTGCACAAGGGAAGATGATTTGGGAATCCCACTACAATCGAGTGGCAAGACACTTTGGTTGTAGCAACATTTCTATTGGCCAAAAAATTGATAGGATGTCAACAAGTATATTAGGTCCTACACTTCCTAGGCCATTATCAAACCATCCATTAAGAAACAAGGCATTTGTACCCCTCAGTATACTCCTGAAAGGCCCTGAGAATCCATCTCGATGGACTACATGTCGGGCCTTCCATCAACCAAGTGCAGAAATGACTATGTTTTGTGGTGGTTGATCATAGCAAAGGCCATTGCCAAGCTCTTCTTTGAACGAGTGTGGGTACATTTTGGGATACCAAAAACCATTGTCTCAAATTGGGACATCCGATTCCTCAGAACATTTTGGTCGAGCCTCTGGTCACTGCTAGACACCAAGCTCCCAAAATCCACTGCCTTCCACCCCCAGATCAATGGTCAAATCGCGCTTGTCAACCAGATGATCATGCATATCATGTGCACGTACAATTCCAAGCATCCTCGCACATGGGATGAGATTCTTCCCTATGTTCAATACAACTACAACATAGTTATACATAGCTCAACCGACCACAACCCCTTTCAAGTGGGGTTGGGATTTCAACCATTGGGTCCCATGGATGTTGCACTACCCCTTACGACCACCTAGCCAGACTCATCCCATGCTCAAACTGAAGCCAAAAAAACTACCCAATTCATTGAGCGGATCCAACACATCCGCTAACAGGTTCAGGATATTTTATAGAAGTCCAATGCCAAGTACAATTAGCGCCATGATCAACATTGGGTGCCACATAAGTTTCAGGTGGGAGATAAACTTTGGTTGCACTTGTAGAAAGAACAAATTACGGGGCCCAATCAAAAGTTTTGTCCACTCTGCTACGGACCTTACACCATCACCAAGGCTATGGGTGAGAATTATTTTGAGCTCAACATTCCCCCCTTCCTTGGTTTTCATCCAGTATTTAATGTGGACCTCCTTCAACCATATTTTCCACCACTATTGGACACCTCAGAGATAAAAAAACAATTGACACCCACCGAGCTCAACCCTGACTTCATGGAACATGAATCCACTTATCATATCATGGACACACATGTCAAGGGAAATCTCCAACAGAGGATCCAACTTTATTGGGTTGTCAAAGCAGGGTAGCTCCTTCACCAAGGAAAGTGGATCACCTAGGGCCAAATTCAACATCAATTTTCTTATTTAATGGGGGAACTCAATGCAATGGAGACCATTGCTGCCTAAGGGAGGAGGATTGATATAGGTGGATATCATTGTCCACCCACCTATTCCAAATGTCTCACTTACAAATTTCATATTGACATTTTCATTTTTCATATTGGCAGTTTTTTTCCTAGTTTTCAGGTCCTGAACGTCCGGGGCCATTTTGAGGTGTTTTTATGGCTCACCAAGGTCAAACTGGATATGGAATTACATTTTCATGGAATATTTTTTAATCCTCAGATAGACCTTTATAATGGGCTATCGTGCACCTAAAACGAAGATTGTATGCAAAAGTTATGACCCTGGGAAGTTGATGTACTAACTTACCCCAACGGGGCCCACATGACTTTTGGCGCTTCATCTCCTAGGGTTAGGTTTTTGGATGTATAGGGTTTTTTCATTCATGTTTGATGTAAAAATTCCTTTGAATCCTCACTGTACTCATCTTCTTGTGAATGAGCGTAGCCATCACATCTCTTCTTAGAGATAAGCTGCCACCATTCTAACAATCTTGTTTCAGTCTGCATTTTACAATTTCAACATATTTCTTATTTAATAGAAGTCAAGTTTTATTGTATCTTTGTTATTATTTATTGTGTGTCTGTGTTAATATTATAAATTTTTATTTTCATTTCATTCCGCTCATAAATCCAGATCAATTTCACATTCCAACACACCCCCTTAACAAGTACTTGTCTTAATCTCTATTAGTTCTTTATCGAATCATGTTCTCATATTTTGTCCTCTTCATCCTATGGATTGCATCATATTCAACTTTTGTCTTTTATATGGTTGGGATTTAGTGTTTGGCTTCATTTTATTGGCTTTCCCTCATCATAAGAAAAATCACCTAGGATTTTGCGGCTTACCCCTAACCATTATAATGCTCAAGTGGTTTCAGATGACCACAAACCATCACACAAAGTGGTTTCTAGCTAACCAAAAACTTCGCACACAAATAGTTTCAACTGGCCATGAACCATCATGATGGGGAAATTGATTTACAGTGCACACACTCTCTTGGGATTTCTTCACTATGATCTTGATCCTCAAACTTTCTTCTTCTTCCTTTCCTACCTACATAAAATTGGTTCACTTGAACTTATTATTCCTCTTGTACATGCAAAAAATTGATCATTGGCGTCCATATATAAAGAAATCCATCTACCAAGATACATAGGTGCCTCCACTGTACTCATTAGTTCTTTAGGAATCATTTTCACTTACATGAATCATCAACATGTTATATTCTCCTTTAATCATAACCTAGTCCCAACCAACTCACACTCTGAGATTACTTCACACACCCCCCCATTAATTGAATATTCAAATTCTCTGACTCACCATCAAGCTTATATACGAGTCCACTTGCGACCCTCGTACCTATCCAAGTGGTTGATTCTAGAACTTGATGTCACATCCTCTCTATGCATAAGAGGGATACATTCTACATTATTACATGTGCTACCACACTAATCCATGTAGGGTTGACTCAACAAGGTTTACAAAAAACTTGGGGAATTCAACTTGCCTATGGCTACGTTTTACATTTTGAACCAAAAAATTATGGGGTGTCAGGTACAATCCATCATGCACCCCCTACAACACATATGCATCATTACAAAATTTCATATTAGGTACAACAAATATTCCAAATGCTTTACTAAATGCCCAACAAATTTCAATCCCATTACACATGCCCAAAATATAAACCCATTTACATCTCAATAATATGCATACCTTGTGTGTTATCTCTTTATCTCAAGTCTTCCTTCCTTTCTTTGACCGATTTTGACTTCTTTCATCTCATTCTTTTCTTTCTTGCTGCACTTCATCATGATTTTGTATTCATGTCTTCATAATGTACAATACTTAGTGATTCTTGCAAATTAAAAATTTGTCTATTGTAGGAATGGTCAGTTCCAACACAGACTCAAACTTGTGAAAATAGTTTACTAGATTAAATGTCACAATAATAATAAACTCACTTTTAGTCCACCCAGACTCACATTAATGTATTTCAATGACATGAAATACTCTATTCTCAATACATCTTAAAAATTCATTATAAATTTTAAAATTGATGTGTAGGGTAACATCAAACATGCACCTTCAACTTTTCAAAATAACAACTTTTACAAGACTTTAAGGCATTTCAGTTCACCATAATGACCTCTTATGTTCTAGACACTTACATCTTGACTCAACTTCTCCCTTGACAAGATGAAACTCTACATGACCATTTAAGCAATTTCAAAGATGCATTTCACTTCACCCTCATTATAAATTATAAAATGAAGTTCTCATAGTACCAAAAACACAAAAGACAATTTCCACCACCTTACCCACATATTGTCTCAGTGACCAATAGGCTCGCCATTATCCATCAATCCAAAATAAATTTTTAGGGCTAATTAGTTGACTCTCTATCAAAAAGACAAATTCATCCCATGCATAGGAAATAGTGCACCCTTGGAAATTGTTAACACCACATCAAAGGAAATTGTTAACACTGCATCAACATACCTATTGTTGCATTCCAAGAATTTGACTATTGATTTTTGTCTTTGTTTTTGGAATCTTATTCCTTCATTATTCGGTTCGTAGCTTATCATTAATCTCCTATGAAAGAATAGATAAACAACAATCAATATGGATTTGTTGCACGACTTGATTGATTATTATTCTTACTTCATTTATCAACTTCACCAGCTCTAGAATCACCATCAAATACAATGGAATCACCTTCAAATCGATCCCCATCATATCTCTTCGTTTCGAAGGAACTTTTCGTTGATATCCCTATCACCTCTGTCCTTTGTCTTAACAACTACAATGAAAATATTTGGAGGTTTGAGATCATGATGGATAACGAGTGATAGCTTATTCTCATGTAAATAATTCATTCCCTTTGCAATATCAAGGATAAATATCACAACCACCTACCTTTCCAATGCATAAACAGGGATAGAAGTTAACAATAGTGTTCTTTTTCTCTTTTAAATGATAAACATAAACATAAGAATCATAGGAAGATCACTCATTCACAGAGACAAAAATATTTATTCTGGGAAACCCTCAAGGGAAAGAAAACCCAACAAACGTCTATGATATATTGATCAGTCAATCAAGTACAATAAATTTACAAGGCAATAGCACTAAGTCTCTATTAAAAAACTTCCCTCAAACCTATAGCTTATACTTTAGCTAAGCTAATTCAATTATGCCCTTTAATGGCTGACTCTAGATTGGTCTTAAGGATGCCTTAGAACAAGTGAAATATGTTGCCCATAATTGACTATTACAACCTTAGAAAAGGTCATTTAGTTGTTGTACAAAAAACCTTTAGTTGTTGTTAGAATACCTTCAGAATAGAGTAAATTTGTTGCTACATGTGTGTCTTAGTTGCTTCCCAGAATGACTCTTAGATGCTATCCAGAAAATTTCTTACAAGAGAGTGAAAAAGGACTGCTACATAATATATTATTAATTGATAACTGCTACCCAAAAATAATCTAGCTACTACCTCTGAATATGCTAGTTTATCCTTCAGAAATACTAGCTGATCCTTTAGAAAAAATCCTTAGATGCTCACTCAGAAAAATCCTTAGCTGCTCCCTTAGAATAACCTTAGTTGATCCCTCAGAAACTTGAGTATAGAACTCTTAAGACAAACTGATATACAAAATTGATATCAAGAATGAATGATGAGGAGGGCACCTCCCTCTCTTTAAATAACAAAGAGTTTAGGTTAGGATATTTAGGTTAGGATTACCTTTTAGGTTAGAGCTACCTTAACTTAGGATAGAAGCTAGAGTAGGTGGCTGACTTAGCTAGAGGAGGGCAGTTAAGGCAAGGGACAACTGGAAAGGGGGCAACTTTAAGTGAGCACCTTAAGGGGGTAGCTTAAGGGTGTAGCTTGAAGATTCTTGAGGAATATCCTCTGCAACTACTTTACATTTTAACACTCCCTCTCAACAAAGAGGGTATTCTTCAAGAATCCACATCCACCAAGTTCTTTCTATTGCACACGATAATTGACTTGTTGACAGGATCAATATATCACAAGAAGTTTTGTATCCTTATGCAGATAAGGATCATGGAATGTGATTATCCAGATATCCTTAACCATGGAAAAATGATAAATTTATTTCACTTAGGGGTTGCTAATCCCTAAGGAATTCTCATAGCTCATCATGAAGACCTAGGAGAATTTTTCACATTTGCTTGTCTTGACTTTTTCTTTGACACACAAAGCTCACAAGACTTGTCTTGAATTTTTCTTTGACACACAAAGCTCACAAGACTTGACTAGGATCACAGAGGTTGTATGTTCCCCTTGACTTTTTCACTAGTCCGTCTATGCTCACAGAGGTTGTACGTTCCCCCTGACTTTTGCATTAGACTTACATAACATCTCGTTCATCTTGACTTTTGGTTTGACTCACAAAAGTTATACGTTCCCTCTGACTTTTGTCAATGCCTCACAAGACTGATTGATTATCCAAATATCCCTAGATAGCTTCAGGGTGGCCACTTAAGGCCTCACATTGGAGAATGTATTCTGATGCTGCTATTCCCTCTCAGTGAGGGACACATTTTCTGCAATACCAAGCTTGTCCCAGAAGTACAAAATTTTTCCAAGAGATAGAGGCTTAGTCAAAATATCTTCTATTTGCTCATTAGTACGAATGTACTACAACTTGATGGTACGTCTTTGGACCATGTCTCTGATGAAATGATATTTCATCTCAATATTCTTTGATCTGTCATGGAAGATTGGGTTCTCTATGAGCTTTAAGCAACTTTGGTTATCACAATGGATAACGGTTATTTCTAATCTCTCTTGAAACAACCCAGACATAATCTTTCTCAGCCACACTACTTCTCTGCTTGCATTAGTGGCTACTATATATTCTTCTTCAATTGTACTTTGTGCTATAGAGATCTGTTTCTTTCTTGACCAAGATATCATAGTTGAACCTAAGCTAAAACAATATTAAGAAGTACTCTTCCAGTCCACTAAGATCCCAACCCAGTCTGAATCACCATAACCATGACGCAACACTCCTCCACTAGAAGTGTATCTAAGTCCATATGCAATGGATCCTCTCAAAGATTTGAGAATATGTTTAGCAACAATCCAATGTATGTGTCTTGGCTCAGACATAAACTAACTCAAGGTGATTACAACAAAGCATATATCAGGCCTTGTATGGATCAAATACATTAAGGATCTAATAAGATTCCTATACAAGGATGGATCCACCAAGTCTGATCCATAATATGAATCATGTAACTTCTTTAAGTTAGATACCATGGGTGTAGACATGGGATTACAATCTATCATACCAAATATGCGCAATATATCAACTTTATACTTCCCTTGAGAAAGGAAAATTTCATCTGATCTTTGGGAAATCTTTAGCAAAGTGCCCTGTTCACTGACAGTTGAAGAACTTTACTTTTGACATATCAAACTCTTTCCCTTTAAAGCTATTTTTACTTTTCTCCTTCTAAGGAAACTTCTTCTGAGGAGTAAATCTTCTCCCTTTCCTTGTCCTTGTTGCTAGGGAATGGTTCTGTTTCTTTGAAGTACCATTTCTACTCTGAATTCTCCTTTCTTCTTGTCGTCAATCATGCCACAACCTTTCAAAGTCTAGCTGGTCTTCTGGAGCATTTATCCGAGCTAGAAATGTCTCCCAAGAAGATGGAAGACCATCCACAACAATATGGATGAGATCGTCATCATTTATGATTATACCAATGACTAGTAGTTGATCCCTTAACTAAGAGATCTTTGTGAATAATGAAGATATGGATTCATTCTCTCCAACTTGAGGGTTCAAAGTTTATTCTTTAGAACCCTCTTCTGACTAGATGCCTTCTTTTCGTACAGATTGAATAGAGTGTCAAAACGCTCTTTTGATGTCAGAGGTGCTATAACAGGCATGATGTTATCTTTAACTGAATCAAATATGATTCTCTTTGCCCTTTCCCAATTCTTCTTGAAGGTTGTCCTTCTTGCATTGGAGGTGGGATCTTCTATTGTGTTGGTCACAAAGTTGTCCAAGTCACATTCTTCCAGAATATTCAGGACTCTGGATTTCCAAACATTAAATTTTGAAGCCCCTTCAAGTCTATCCTCAGGTCTTACAGAAATGGAAGACATCTTTGCAATACTATGCTTGAATAATTCTTAAGGATTTGCGTAGGATCTTAGCAAACTACAGAACTGAGCTCTTTCACATCCTAAATCTCTGATACCATCATGATCAAATTGAAAGGTAGGCATTCCTCTTACCATTTTCTCAAATGATATGAATCTGTATATATCTTTTCTCATTCAATACACCATATAGTGTACACTTTATATTGGTTGGCATTCACTTGACTATTTCTATGATACACTTTCTTTCTCCTAGTTGGTTCTCGATTCAAACCTTGAATGCTACAGATCCTTTTTCTCGAATTCTATCAAATTGGAAACAAATTTTCTCTCCTCCTTGAACAAAGAACCCACCTATGAGCTTCCTCTTATATTTTCACCGCCTCTACCTTAGCCTTCACTTCTATTTCAATAGTCGTCTTCCAAATAAAATATGTGAGATTAGACATCAATGTACACACAAAAAACACTATATTGAATAACTTAGTTCACTGATCTCATAGTAAACCCGTACACACTTATATACATCAATCTTAGTATAAATATAGTCACACTATCTTAGCCACATAATCGTTCTAGTTGAGAGAATATCTCAACCACACACCAAACTAGGAGACTTTGGTGAAGAGAATCTCTCTCACACTCAACTATCTGAAAACCTCCTAAACTATAGGATCAAACCACTCATGTAGAGATTGTTCTCTACCTTACAATAATAATTCAGAACCTTCTCACACATTAATCACTAAGACAAGTAGGATTTACACATTCCAACACTTACGACCTATGGTTGGTTTATTCCTTAGGAGTCTTGAAAAATGCCTATCTTGGTCTCTTAATTCTCGAGAGTCCTCAATAGATATAGTACCATGTATAATGAGGAAATATCTTAAAACATGATAAACTACATGGCCTTTGATTGAGCTCATAGGAATACTTGTGTTTTGTGCTTGCCTTTTCTTTATCTCATGCAACCATATAAGAGTTTAGGCCCTGTATGGATGGAGAGTTTCATCTATGTCCCTAGCCTTGTTCTTTCCTTTGAAATCAATATTTCCAATAAACTGATCCTTTCAAGCTCAGTGAGACAAGGATCCCTTTTCACTAGGTTGTAAATGGCTCTAAGAATAGAGAGTGTTGTGTATGAGTGATAGATATGATAGACTGCACATTAAAGTAATCCAACTTGGAAAGACTATATTAATTCATACATCACTCCAACTTGTAATCACATGTTTTTAACATTGAACCCTAGTGGTTTCACACTCTCTTCCATCCTTGTGATGATATTTGCAGTTGGGTTGTTAGATGTGAACCTCACTTTTGATGCAACACTCTGAATAGTAGACCATAAAGAATGAGTTCTCAAGTGTATATCAAATTTTTATTTTTTGGCATTTTGGAATTTATTTTGATTAATCATTGCAAAACTATAAAAGGATAAAAGGATAAAATGAGAACTGAACGCCCATTTTTTCTCAAATATACCAAATAGATTCGGACCTTTGGAAAATGAAATGATATCAAATGCAATCATAAGAGAAGGTATTTCCCCCTTTGATTATTTCTGTTCCATTACAATGCATTCTTGTGTTTGGAGAAATGGCACCTTATTACTATTCAGTTTCAACACTAATGACAAAGAAGAAATGTGCTTACATCTAGAGAGTCTATCAACTGTTCAACAAATTTTGTTTAGGAAATTCGTCAAACAACCTACAAGAATCATCTATTCTACAACCTTTGGCATAACTAGTGAAATTTTGTTCATACAATTCGTCAAACCTACAATAATCCTCTATTCCACCACCCTGGGCATACCAAGTGATCATGGCAGTGAATGAGAGTGCATTTCGTTGAGGTATTTTGTTAAAAAAAATTCTTGCATCCTCCAATTGTCTATCCCAAACATACCCCATAGTCATTGTATTCCAAGACAACCCATAGTTATTGTAGTCCAAGAAATCCATTTTGTTATGTCATTTTGTCAAACAATAGGAGTCCATTTAATCTACCAGTATGCACATAATTTGCAACCATGGAATTCCATGAAACTACATCTGTTAGGGACCTAACCTACTTAACCCCTCACATAGATAGACTAATATATTTTCCATGTAATAAAGGTTGACATAGTTAATAAGGCCTATTTAATAAATGTGAACAAGTCAATGTAAGAATACCTAATAGAAGCTTCTACTTATAGAAATATCTTCCTCTAGAATGTTCTTTAGAAGATAGAATTAGTATAAATAAGAGTAGGAGGTATGCGAAGGCCTTGTCTTGAGAATTATTGTAATAGAGCGCTACTCTGCTGGCAGTTTCTCCTCAAAGAGGAAAGTGAACATTGCTTCCTAATAATAAAGGTATCATTTTTGGTGTTGTGGTTCTCTACATTTTGTTGTTTTCCTGGTATTTTCTGCAATATTTATGTTTTCTGCTTAATATAATATATCTAGTACCTTACTAGTGGTATCGAATCACTTTCCTCTATGGAAACTGTGGGAATTTTTTTTAGGGTAGATACGTGTACTGCTAATGTTTTTAAAGCATAAAGATCTGTCATTCAACAAATAAAACTACAGCGGGGAAAACTACATGCAGGAAATACAAACAATTTCATGGGGTTACTCAAAACAAGCATTTCACCTTGTTGGAAACCTCCGTGACACCTGTTGGTACTCCTTGAGTAGTACCACATCAAACAACATTTGTACATGGCCATCAATCTCACGTACTTTCAGGTATATCGACAGTCCCCTATTTCTCCTGAAACCAACCCTAGATCAACCAATCAACCACCTAACTGCTGTAGTGACACCAATAAAAACACTTAGGAAAATACTATTGCAAGATACCAGATCTAATAAATACACAGAACATAAATAAAATGCTAGGAATGGCAGAATAACAGTAATATAACCAGCATAATCATCCACAATAACACATAAATAATATGAGAACAACAACTGAAATAACACTTTGATTCAGAAAGCAATGTTCACAGGCCTCTTTGAGGGGGAAACCTCTAGTCGAGCAACGCTCTGTTACAATAATATCCAAGCTAGGGTTTTCATACCCTCGACCCCTATTTATAGTAAATATGTCTATTAATAGAAGCATCTAGAGGAAGATCCTTCTAGAAGCAGAAGCTTCTATTAGGTCCTCTTACATCCTCCTTATTCTATTTTATTGAAATGCCTTATTAATATTGACCTTTATTACATCCGAATACATTGATCTACCTATGTGTGGGCTAAGACCTTAACATGTCCACCCCCTTAAAAACAACCTTATCCTCAAGGCTTGAGATGTGGAAACTGTTGCAGAATGGTAGTTGGTTCCCAAGTGGCATCTGCTGGAGTCATATCTTTCCACTGTACTAGCATTTTCTTGATGGTTCTCTGACACAGGCGATGCTCACACTGGTCCAAAAATGCTTCTGGATGTAGCCAAATGGATCCTTCTTCAGCTAACTTTGGAAGGTTGGATTGAATTTGGCACTTGGTTCCAATCACCTTCTTCAAGCATGAAACATGAAAAACAGGATCTAGCTTCGACTGACTGGGTAGAGCTAACTGATATGCGACTTGTCCCACATGCTTGAGAACTATGTAAGGGCCATAAAATTTGGGTGCTAGCTTATGACAATGCTTGGCCTTGAGGGAAGTTTGCTTATATGGTTGCAGTCTCAGAAACACCTGATCCCCTTCTGCAAATTGACATTCGGAGTGACCTTGATCTGCTTGCTGCTTCATTCTATTCCGTGCCATGACCAAGTTCTGTTTAAGGGTATGAAGGATATCCTCTCGGACTGTAAGTGTTTGGTCAACCGCCTAGACCTTCGAGGCACTTGGTAAGTATGAGAGAACTGAAGGTGGCTTCTATCCATATACCACTTCAAAAGGAGTCATGCGAGTGGATGTATGGTATGTAGTGTTGTACCACCATTCGGCGAGGGGTAACCATTGAGCCCACTGGTGTTGTTTTTCAGAGGCAAAGCACCTCAGATATGTTTCCAAACACTTGTTGACAACTTCCGTTTGAATATCCATCTAGGGATGATAAGATGAGCTGAGATGCAATTGTGTGCCTTGTAGCTTAAACAGTTCTTGCCAAAAATTACTTGTGAAAGTTGGGTCTCGATCAGAAACAATAGAGTGTGGCATGCCATGAAGCTTGAAGACCTAGTCCATGAAAATTTGAGCCACCGTGGATGCAGTAAATGGGTGGTGAAGAGCGCAAAAATGAGCATACTTGGAAAGGCGATCCACCACCACCATTATGACTGATTTATTCCCCAATTTGGGTAAGCCTGTAATAAAGTCCATAGAGATATCCTTCCAAATAGCAGGGGGAATCATAAGCGGTTGGAGGGTGCCTAGAGATTTGACTGTTTCTCCCTTGTTGCGTTGACACACCTCACATTTAGTGACAAACTTATGGATGTCCTGTTTCATACCATCCTAGAAAAAAGAACGTTTGACTCGGTCATATGTTTTGGTGAACCTTGAGTGCCCCGTTGTGGGTGTAGCATGAAGCTCAGAAAGTATCGTGGATTTGAGCTTGGATTGTTTACTTAAATACAAGCGGCCTTTGTATCGAAGCTCATACTGGAGCCAAGAGTACCCTGGGGGAGCCGGAGCCTTGTTCTGCAGTTGCTGGATCAGATGCGAACTTTTGGGATCTTGAAGCCATTCCTGGCACATAGCTTGGAGCCAATCGGGTACAATGAAGGAAAGATAAAAAAGGGATCCTTCATCTTCATATTTCTAGGACAGTGCATCTGCCACAACCTTGTCTTTGCGCTTCTTGTAAATGATCTCATAATCATATCCAAAGAGATTAGTCACCCATTTTTGTTGCTCCTGGGAGGAAATGCGTTGTTCTAGAAAGTACTTGAGGCTTTGATGGACGGTCTTAATTTGGAAGAGTTGTCCCAAGAGATAAGGATGCCACAACTCAACGGAATGCAGAATCGCCAACATTTATTTTTCATAAATGGGTTTGCCCATATTCCTTTCAGACAGTTTCTTTCTAGTGAAGGCCAAAGGTCGACCCTCTTGCATTAGGACAATGCCGATTCCTTTCCCTAAGGAATCACATTCCAACAAAAAGGTCTTTGTGAAATTGGGAAGGGTCAGAACCAGAGTGGTGCACATGGCCGTCTTCAAGGATTGAAAAGCTTGAGAAGCTGCTGGAATCCAAGTGAAAGAGTTCTTTTTGAGGAGAGTCATGAGAGGTGCTGCAATCTTTCCGTAGTTCTTAATGAACTTGCGATAATATCCTGTGAGGCCCAAAAATCCACGCAAGATTTTGAGAGTCTTTGGGTGCGGCCAATCTTACATAGATTCAATCTTTTTCGGGTCCACCCTGATGCCATCCTTTCCCACCAGATGACCCAAGTATTCTACTTCTGAGGCACCAAAAGCACATTTGGACTGTTTCAGGAAAAGTTGGTGTTGAGAGAGTAGGCGGATAACTTGATCCACATGAGTAAGATGGTATGTCCAGGTTTTGCTATAGATGAGGATATCATCAAAGAAAACTAAGACAAAATGACAGAGAAAAGGGCAGAAGACATGGTTCATGAGGCTCTGGAAGGTGGAGGGGGCCTTACACAAGCCAAAGGGCATGAAAAACAACTCATAGTGGACCTCATGAGTGCGAAAGGTGGTCTTGGGAATGTTGGCCTCTTTCATACATATCTGGTGATAGCCCGAGCGAAGATCAAGTTTGGTAAAGAATTGGGTGCCACTCAATTCATCTAGGAGGTCATCAATGACAGGAATGGGAAATTTGTCTTTGATGGTCAGTTTGTTGAGAGCACAGAAGTTAGGACACATTCTCCAAGAACCTTCTTTCTTCAGTACCATGAAAACCGGAGACGAGTAAGGGCTCGTACTAGGACGGATGACACCGACAGTAAGAAGTTCCTGGACCATTTTTTCAATTTCATTTTTTTGTGCAAAGGGGTGGCGATATGGACGGATATTGGGGGGAAGGCTTCCTGGGACAAGGGGAATGGAATGATCATGAACACCGTGGGAAGGAGGGAGTCCTTGGGGAGTGGAAAATACCGTTTGATGTTTAGAAAGGAGGGCTTGGAGGTCTTGGGGCACTGGGGGTGTCTCTGTGGCTTGTATGGCGTGGAGTTGGGCAATGACACCAGAATGACCTTTTTTGAGTAGTTTTTCCATGCGAGGAGAACTGATGACCTCAGGTGAACCAACAATGATGCCTTGGAATTTATATTTGTGGCATCCTTGGTTGAATTGCATGGTTAAGTTCTGAAAATCCATGTGAATGGGACCCAAAGTCCTTAGCCAGTCTACACCCAACACAATGTCGCAACCACCCATGTCAATAGCAAACATATGGGATTTTAGGTGGTAGTCACCGGTTTGGAGACGCACATTTTCATAGTGCCCGCCACATTTCATAGAACCACCATTGGCAATCATGATTTGGAAATTGTTGACAACATGGATGTAGCAATGGGTTTCTTGGGCAATGCGGCGATGAATAAAATTGTGGGTGCTGCCACTATCAACCAGAATGATGACCTTTCGGTGCTTGATGTAATCTATTAACTTGAGGGTTTGGGGGGCAGAGAAGCTGGTGAGATCATTGAGGGAAATGATCGGTTCCACTTCGGGAGGGTCAAAGGGAGGGTTTATGTCAGTGATTTCTGGTGACTCGGGCACAAGGGGAGTGTCAACATCCTCTTCCGAAATATCCTCAGAGATGGCCATAAAAATCTTTTGTTCCTTACATTTGTGGCCTGGGAAATATTTGTCATCACAATTATAACAGAGGCCTTTGAGTTGGCGTTCAACCATTTCATCCCTGGTCAATTTTTGGATCTTTAATGGGGCAGAGGGAGTAGTGGGGTTTACTATTTTAGGACGAGGGATAAAGGAAGGCTTACGGTTTTGAGAGGAAACAATTTGTTGTGATTCTTTAGATTTTTTAGTAGCCTCCACCCAAGTCATAGGTCAAGCCATGAGGACATGGGCCCAAATCTCCTCCTTGAGGCCACTGATAAAACACTCTCGAAAGAAAGCATCAGTCATGCCCTCTGTTCGAAAAGCCAGGCACTCAAATGCAGCTGTGAAGTCTTCTACTGTGCCTGATTGCTTGAATTTTGTCAAATAGACCAAATGGTTGGTGTCAGTGTCAAAGCATTCATAAATCTCAGTCACAAATTAGGTCCAAGCAATATACCCTTGATGGGAAGTTTTTATCCATTGCCACCATTGCCAACGTTCTTGATCTAGATGGAGAACACCATACTGGAGTTTGGCCAAGTCATTTGTAATGTTGTAGAGAGAGAAATAATGTTCCATTTGGGTGACCCAACCAGTGGGGTCCGAGCCATAAAATTTGGTTACATCCACCCGCGGAAGGCGTATGTCCCGTTGAAAGTGATGGGGCTGAAAGGAATGGGAAGAAGTTTCACCTTCAGTCTTTGTATGTGCATCAGGAAAATATTCATCGGTAGGGATATTGAGTTTGGTGTAGAGTGATGCAAAGACAGATTCAAGCTGGGTGGTTAATTCATGTTTGACTTTCGCCATTTCGGATTGAACGACTGCATTTATGGATGCATTTATGGTGGTATTGATGGATGTATCACGGGAGGAAATAGTATCACTGAGTTGTTGCACTTCTTGTTGGGTTTCGAGGAAACTATATTGCAAGGTGTTGAAGCGAGACTCCAGTTCTTGGCTACGGGTATGGGCCATGAGGATGGGTGAACTAAAAAGGGAGTGGCCGGGGTAATTTTTTTTTTCAGAAAAATGATATGGA